>JAHZNE010004733.1:0-28089 GCA_027744055.1 Callyntrura sp. NNG-2020 | reverse complement strand
TTTTTTTTTGCGTGTTTCATTCATCACGGGCGCCGTTATGGGGGGCATACCCCCCATATTATAAAGTTTGAAATTTGTTAGGAAATAAAAATAAAAAGTGAATTTTATTAATCAAGAGATTTTACGCGTAAATGTAGAATGCCTCTAGAACTTTCATGCCACCTAAATAGTCCAGAGGAGCACTCTTGATCACATACACGGGCGTGTACTATTAGTTAATTATTATCAACTATTTAGTATTTAACCACTAACAATCTTCAATTTGAATTTCACTATATATAAGAAGAAGAGAAGAACTGGAGGTGTCACCTTGTGCATTAACTATAATTTGTAACTCGAGTGTGTCTTTCTTTAGAGGATTTTCCACGTCGACTAAAAAACTCGTAGGGAAATGCACTTCAAATGTGAACTGTACACACATATGCATCTTTTGTCTCTATGGTAAGTTGTCTGTTTTTCGGGGGGGGATTTAATTATTATAAATAATTGCGAAAGTTATTAGCTAACTGTTGACTGTAATTAATGTCCACTATATACCAGGTATGTTAAAAGTAGCTCGAGGAACTGGTGTCCTCTCTCTGTTTTTTCCACGTATATAAACTACCACTTGTATTTATAAAGATAATAAGTATTTATCCAACGACACGGACACGTGTCACACTATACATCCACGTTAAAAGTGTTAGGCACGTATAATATATTTTTGTGTGACTTGTCTAAATTCCGGTATTTAAAAATTCGCCCTTAATTATCTGTCAGTCAATAAAAGTGTTTCCTTGGTCACGTGTCCTTGTCTTTTAACTTATTATAATATTTAAAAACCCTTAAAATCGATGTTCGATACCTACCACAAACCGAGTAACGTCTCGTGTCATTATATTTTTAAATCGTGCGGATATAAAAAAAAGTTGAATTTATTCTGTGTGTAGGCTAGTTGGTGTTGTAATGTATTGTTGTTGTGTACTATCAAGTCAACATACTCATTTTATTAAATTAAGCAACAATGTGTCTTGCGTTGTACCCTTTTTACCGTTATTTAATTACATACAGAGATCACTTCTTGTTATTATTATTATTATTATTACCTTATGTTATGATTAGAAGACTACAAGAATAAAATAATTATTGTAATGACTAAAATTCCAAAGTAAGGTAGAGCCGGTTACTGTTAATTTGTGACAGGGCATTTTCTGATTATAAATAAAATTTCCGTTTTTTGTGTAACACTGAAACGCCTTTCAATGATTTTCGCGGGAATGACATCAGGGCTATCTATGATAAGTATTGATGCGAAAGGTGTATTAGCGTTTGAATCAGGCAATAAGACAATTTATCTGGAGTTTTGGATATCCCATGTGTACATTATACACAAGGGTGAGTGGAAATATTTATTTTTAAAAAATATGACCTACAAAAATGTCAAAATTTCGAATAATGTACAAAGTTGAGAGATGAGCACAGCATTTTAATTGATTGTTTTTTATCACAGTAATTTCAACTTTTGTCAACGTTTTCATCGATTCGGTTAAGTACATGTTAAATATATACAGTGCAGCTTGCAATAACAAGGCTGTTTAGAACAGGGGGAGGGGGATAATGCGTTGAGGTCCCTCCCCCTTCTTATCCTTCTAGCGTAAGAGGACTCACACTTTGGGGGACTTGTCCCCCTCCCAGTTCCGGTAGATAATAACTTTTATTAAAGTTCGGTTGGGTATTCCTTGACTTTGAATTTTACCCTTCATCCCGAACACAACCTCCCGGCAGCAAAAATCTAAACTTATCACGGTTTTCCACGACGTGTTGGGGGAGACCCAGGGTGGTAGCACTTTTCGGGATTTTCCCAATTTGGGCTATCAGCTCTTTGTACGTGTACGCCTCCGGCAGCATGTCAAAAATGTCCTGACCTTGGCAAATTTTCCGCTGGATCTCCTCCTTATCCAGCAATTTGGAACGAGTGACCCGGTCATTGTGGGAGTACGAGGTCATTTTAAACACAAACTGGGAAATATGCCGGAAGCAGAAGGAGCAGTGCCACCCGGAGTCGGCCAAGCGATGAAGGGAATGGTATTTCCCATGGTGATACCAAAAGGTGTTGCGGTGATACGTGGTCACGTGGGGTTTCCAGTTGAAGGTCGGCAACGGAAACTCAAAAGAGTAGAGATAGTTCCGCATTTCCAAGTGGATCTCGGCCGGATAGCCCTGACAGGATTTGAGGAGCGCCAACGTGTGCGCGTAAGGGAGCTCGTCAATGTCGCTGGTGACAATTAAGTCCCCCGAGCTGGGATTCACACTGTGCACAAAATCCGTTATTGCCCGGCGTAACCTGCCCTCGTTGTGAAATTCCTTCTGAGGGCGGGAGTCCAAGCTCCGGGCGACAAAATGAACTAGTTTCTCCTCCGCCCAGCGAAACCTCTCCCGATTCTCGGTAAATACCAGCGGCTTCTTTTGGCCAGTAAACGTCTTGTCCGCTTCCACCAGCACAAACTTATCCACCACGGGCCACAATTCCCGGAGCCGAATTTCCAGCATGTCCAGCTCAATGCTGAAGATGAAGACGTCAATAATCTGAGGTTCGGAACTATTCCCCCGGGGAGACCACCCATGTTCCGAGCACAGTTCTGCGGAGGGCGTGCGGGGGGCGTAGTAGTGACTTATCAAGTGTTCGGGAATGGGTGGGGGGCTGTCCCAAAGGGGACGAAGGAGATAAAGCAAGTCTCTGCTGAGGAGGAACAAGGTGGTTCGAAGGAGGAAGAGGAGGCAGCAGGAGAGGAGAAATAGCAGCACCATTTTCCGGTTGGGAAGCGCAAGTCTGTAACAACTGGTGCGTGCCATTGGGAGACGTGGCGAGGAGGAGAGTGCTGCTGATGGAAAGAATAGAAGAGAGGAGATTAGACCGGGTTACCTCCGCCTGTACAATCCAACTCGTGTAAAAACGTAATTGGCATGCTGCCATTTATCCAAGGACTGCTACACGAAGGAGTAAAAAAAACAGATTTTTAAAAACTATCATTTCACTTGGGACAAGAAGCAAGACGTGCAGATGATGATTACATGCGGATGCTCGTATTTTTCTTTTTGGACAGTTTCGTATCATTTGTTTGTTTAAAGGCTGTTGGTAGGTTATGCAAAAGCCGAAGTTGAAGAAGAAGTAAAAAACACGAGAGTTTTGTGCCGTAACAAGCCACGACGACTGTTGACTGTAAAATAGTATGCAATTGTCTTCCCCGTAAACTCCAGCCTGGTTGGCTTATTTTGTTGAAAGCACACAAGTCTTCATTCAAGGACAATAATATGTACTCTTATACTGTACAAACGACCAGATGATAAGCACTTTGAGCTCTGGTTCGTTTACCGACAAAATCATTTTGTAAATAAAATCGATTTACTACACGTATTTTTTCACACCCTGTACAAATGTGGCTTGTACATGCTCATGGGAAGAACTAGTTCACGAGAACTAAATGGGAAATGCTGAAGAAAAATGAAAAATTTTCGGCTAAATGAGTAAAAAGGGGCAAAAATGAGAAACGCTGGCCAGAAAGAGGAAAATATTGAAAAAAGGGGAAAAAATTGACAAAAATTAAAAAAAAATCTGGCCAGAAAGTGGAAAAAATTGACAGAAGTGGAAAATATTGGTAAAAATGGGAAAATCTGGGCAGAAGGTGGAAAAAATTGACAAAAAGTGGAAAATATTGGTAAAAATGCTGGTCAGATGCCAGACCAGAAGGCCATTGTAATATCTGATTACCTGTACACATCCCCTGTACTTTGAATAAAGCACCTATTATTAAATTATTATTAAAAAGGTAAAATATCCCAATTTAATAAAAAGTGTATCACTGGATAAGTGAATGCCAGTACTTACATATATTGGAGAGCAGACCGTTCAAAAGTACCGATCCCAGTACACGACCCAGTACTGGAGTGCAAGGGCCCCGTACTTAAACACTGTACCTGTGACCCACAATTGTTCATCTGTCTTAATATTTCCTGCCAGAAATGTCGTCACTGCAAAAAATCTGATTCTGGCATTTAACCAACCTGTACCCGTCCCGTGTGGAAGGACAAAACAGCGAAATGCTGTATAGTGGACGATGGTAGAACAGATGATGAAAGGGTGTCAATGTAACTTACCGCATCCTGAATGAATCCATATGGTAAGGAACGAGTCTTATCAAGAATTTTATCTTATCAAGTGGTTTTACTCACAACGTGTAACGGGGCCCGGCTAGCTAATCCCAACTAGGTAAGCCGTGTTTGCGTACAGACAGGGAATATTTCGCTGATACGACGTGCATCATCACCGTTACATACTACTCGTCTCCCAAAATTTCTTAACGGCAACGAGAGGTGTTTCATCAGCATTTCCTTTCCCAGCTAAGCTCTGACTTGCTCCTTTTCCTCCCCACCCGCCCCCGCAAGGCCGTCCTGCAGCGGAGCGCCAACGGAGTCTACGGAGTAATCGCCGCGCCAAATGGAGGGTCCCTGTCTGGCGCAAGGTTACCTTCATCAGGATCTTCGACTGGATTGTGGAGCACACTTTGGAGTCCTTTGAAGGACCTTTTCAAGGTCAGGGTTACACAATATTAAATATTTCAGCCGTCGGTCGTCATATAGGATACTCATTTTGCTATGACGATGTTCAGCCCGACGTCCCACTAGTGATTCCCTTCCAGATTTAACGGAAAGGACGGATTTCGTTTTTGCGCTTTCTTTTTATTTAATTCGATTGATTGATTTTGGAAAGTTAAAAGAATGCATAATACGATTCGTGATTCCCATGCCCAAATTGGCAGTTTTACACCAAAGTGAACCCTTGGTGTAAATGGCACATGTCAGGTTTTAGGTATAGTTACCTAGTCAGTATGGCATATATTATTATTAACTTCTGCTCCCTTCAGTGCACAACAGAAGTTAATGCTTTTAACACATGTCTGTCTGGGTGTATACAAAATATCTCAGCCATCGAATTTCAAAAGTCTGTTTTCATCAGTCGACAGTATAGACAGACCCTCCGATCAAGGTTGAACAGGTGGGATCAGATGTGCACAGAATTTAATTTCCCATGTCATTAACATGTCTTGTTATTATTATGTTTCTCCTGATCTCATTTAGGGTAGTCATCCTCAGCATTATGGCCATTTTTATTTGGCGTTGAAGATATCCACTTGAGGAACCAAATACGACCATGTCGCATCATTTTTAATGCTTTATTTTATTTAACATTCCTCAAGTCGCATTTCCGATCCTCTCGCATCTCGCCCACATCAAAGAGAACTTGCTTTTTTGTTGGTGTGTGTAAAAATCTAACCCAACTTTTGATTTGACATCTGCAACTTTTGTTTTTCTCTTTCTGCTGCCTATTCCGCACATTTCAAAGTTGTCCCTGTCCAAAGTGTCTAATTTTCCGCTTTTGTTCTTATTTACTCCTGTCAAATGTCAATCAATCAACCGCAGACATCTCGCCCAATTAACATAGAGAGCAGCGAGAGGAATGAACATCGAACAATGCATATCGAATTTTCAGCAGAAACAAAACCCTGCCTGTCTTGCCGAAATCCTCTGGCAAAAATGCAACCGAGACCCCTTTATTACCCCAAAAATGTTTAATTCCGCTTTTTATGCTTCTTCCACGGTCACGAAGCCATTTTCCTGTGGCGGTGGCGTTTACATCAATCTCCCTCATTAATAGCCCCGCTTTCATTCTCTCTCTCTCTCTCTCTCTCTCTTCTAACAGCTTTACTACCAGCTTGTTATTCAATCTCCCCCGTTCCTAATTCCTGATCAAGGCTAATAACATCGCAAAAATCCTGTTACTATTACCTCTCCCACAACAACAACATCATCATCCTCCTCATCACCCGACGCGACGACGATTGTTACAACCAGTAGTAAAGCCGTCGTAAATGTATGAAAAAGTCCATTAATTTTCCGCATTAAAATATCCTCTCAACTCAATTTAGCCTGAAAACCCTTTGACTTTACATCTCTCTCTCTCTCTAATCACCTTCAATTGAGCTCTCTACACATTTCTCTTTGTTAATACCGTTCTTTTTCAACGTGCATATTTACTTCCCTATTATGGCATGTATCGACAATCAGCCAAAAAGCAGGATGGGGGCACACACGCACACACACAGACAACACTTGCGGATTTTATATGTTCATCATTAAATCTCCCTTTTGTACGTGGGATGTTATGTGCCCATCTCTCTATTTTCTTCCTCTTCAACACAGCATCATCATCATCATCATCATCATTATCTTAGGCATGTTCATTGTTAACAGTCATTTCTCTCTCTCTCTCTCTCTCTCTCTCTCTCTTGACGATGATACTACAGGCAACAGGAAAGGTAGTGGATTTTGTCGTGGTATATCTGTATAAACGAGTAACGCTGCGTTTTCTGTCCCTGCCAAAGAGTCCCTCTCTGCTCTTTCTCAATTCAACAAGTTTTTATAGCCCCACACACCAGCCGTGTAACCTTTTTCCTTCAAAGATTTACCATTTACCACTGAGGGAGTACGTGTGTGTGTGTGTGTGTGTGTAAAATGCTGATGCTCACCACTTGAATGCCTTCCTAGTACGACCATACACCAGTTTCTGTAAATATTAGTAATTTTTATAAGGTATCATCATCATCGTCTCATCGTTTCTACTGACTTAATACACATCAAGGCGACTTATTATGTGCGAGTCAGGCCAATATTATGAGGGCTTTCCTCATTTCGTTGTAACGAGTATACAATACTACTCGTGTAGTAGTAATAAATGATGGGGAATCGTGATTGTCTTGAGAGAATAAAAAAAAAGTAAATAAATAACTGTTGTGCTCTTCTCTAGCTCTGCCTTTTCTCCGTTGTGGGGTTTACATATTTTTGATGTTCGTTGCAGCTGCGGCCGAGGCTGATGATGGTGATGATGATGAATAAAAAGCAAAGCTGTGTACACACGTAGAGAGGGGAGTTGTGTATGTTGTGAATTGATAGTTTGATCTGATTAAGATTAGACCTTTGTGTCTGTGTCCATATATTATTAGGGGGGTTTCTAGTGGTATTTGTGTATGCGTGTGTGTGTGCCACAGTATATGAATTGAACTGCAAAAATCATTAAAAATCCTCCTCCTCCTCTTCTTCATCGCGGCTGTGTAATACATGCGTGTGTGCTGTTATATTATGCATGAAATCAGCATAAATGTATTTTAAGAAGATGATTGGATTAATTTTAACGGGCTGACTGCAGTCACACAACACAACACTAATAATAATAATAATAATAATAATAATAATCATAATAAGAGAAGAGAAGGTGCAAATTTACATGAAAAATAATATTCTCTATCAAGTCATGTACGGGACGGCTCTTCTTCTTCTTCTGCTGAGGGGGCTGCAGGCAGAATAAATAATTTCACACAGTCACTAATATGCGAAAATCCTTCACACAAGAGGAGAGTAATAGAATTATCAACAATTTTATTTACAATACAATTTTGCGCACTTGTCCTGGCTGGCTGTGAAATAAAGTGTGTTCCTCTTGCTGAAAAGTGTATCATCATCACATCACCCTCATTAGCAATTTGCACGTAGGTAGATCCATGTAGTGTTGGGTACATTATCATAATCGTCATCCTCATCTAAAGCTGGCTGTGTCCCTCTTTTTATTTTTTTGAACAAGTGTTTATAGGTTGGAGACAACGTGTGTGTCTCTGTCTATTTAGCAATCGCAATTTATGTATTAGCGTTACATCAGAATGTAACACGAAGAAAAATTATCATTATTATTGTATCACTTCTTCGTCGAAAGAATCTGAGGAAAAGCAATTAGACTTATCAGCAGCAGCAGCTCAGCAGCAGAAAAATAAAGTCAAGCCTGTTGATCCCAAGAAGACGACAAGAATTTAACGAAGAAGCCAATTAAAAACAACTTTTCAGCAGAGTGTAGTGGGGCACTTGGCAAAGACCATGTTTGTAGAGATAATGGTAACTTCGTAACTGGTGGACGTCACCAGCAGCAGCAGCAGTACAAAAATAAAACCTGATGATGAAACTGTCAAAATAATATTCCACACTGCCAGTTATTTATTTACTGTTATTATTATTATTCCTGTTTTTAAATGAATGAGTCTCTCTCAAGGAATCTCCTCTGCTTTTGTGTGTGACGTGACTGTGTCGCTCCAAAATAAGTTAACTTGCACATACATCGCGATGGACCGTTTCGTTCAAAACATTAATTGATTTCATCATCATCATTTTGAAACTTGGCGCTCTGCTATTTTGGATAGTAAATAAAAAAGTGTTAAAGACACGCAATATCTGTTTTAGGAAGAGTGTTAATTTTTACTGTTGTTGTTTAGTAATGTGGTGGGGGGTGAGTGTGTGGCAACAGAATTAGCGAGAAAAGAGGATGTGTGAATGAATTCCCCTTTCAATTCAATTCCCAGTCAGTTGTCAGTTCCCCAGAAATTCTCGACCGCGCCAGAACCAACAATGTTTTTCTCAGTTTCAAATTTTTTCTGGTAGCGCCAAAATTCAAATGGGGTTTTAATTATTTTCCAATGCAGGAACAACAACATGTGACGTTTGTCTGGTGATCTGTGTGTGTATTTATAAATTCCAGTAATTGACCAAAAAACAAATTGATTTCGTGTATACATTTTTCTTCAGCCTCCTGACCTGCCGTTGTTTGTCGAAAATAATTATCTCATCGTCGTAACGTAGTTCATGATGATCTCTCTCTCTCTCTCTAATTCTTCACTTCAACTCTAACAAGACTTCACTTGCTGCTCTATCTACATAATAAGCTCGTGTGTGAGGTTTAGCAGCGCTGATGATTATTATAAAGTTAACCGTGATCTGACTGCCATACTAATTTCGGCTCGAATTGAATCTCTAATGAAACTTGGAAGGACAAAAATATAAATGTGCCTGGGCAAAAGTGTAACGTGATTTATGTTGGGTTTATAATGTTGACTGGTGCCGTCAACGCCGTCTCTATTCGCTCTCTACACACCACCACCATAATGATGATACATAATCGTAACATCATCGACATCATTTAGCGTTGTCGTCGTCATCATCATCGTCAGCAATGCTACCCGTGCATAACATTTAAATGGATTATTATGATAATTAATGGCTTTTTGGGGTAGAATAGGTTGTTGCTCTGCTCTCTGGCTCAAGAAAAATGAGATAAAATATGTGCTACATCTCTAGCGCTCTGCGCTCGCTACCTACATAATAGTTACACCCAAATGTGAAATAAGTTAAAATAAATCATCCGACGCTTCCCGTGATAATTCATTTTGGAGGAATAGAGAGGTTCAACTGAAAGCGTTCCACAGGAAGAGTGGGAAGGGTCTGGCCTGTGCAGGATTTTTTTCGCCATGAAAGTTGAAAGTTTGAGAATTTGGCTGATGGCGTGAAAATCGAGGGATATATGGAGCAACAGCGGAGTTTATACGCGGTTGTATCATCACACACGCCAAGAAGGAGCTTCACTTTACTCCAAGAACGTTCCTCGGGCTTCTTTGTTTCCGTCGTGGTGGTGGAGGAAACGGGCAAGTGGGAATAGGCAGCTTTCCCTGGTTCGCGGATGGTGGAGCGTGTGGGAGTGCGAGCGAGGTGTGTATGGTTGAGAAGAAAATCCACCACCTGTTGACCCAATCTCTTTCGCGATGAAATGCATGAGTTCGTGTTTATCCTGCTTTTGCGGCACCAAGAATTCTGCCCGTGTCACACCTTCAGATCCCCTGCAGGTGGTTCCAGCGAGTACAGCAAAACACTTTTCCCGTTATAAGCGCTCCAATGGGGAAGGGGATGGAGATGGAGGGGAGAGCGGGCGAATTAATCCGAATTTTACGGTGGGGGATGGAGAGGGAGATCCTAATAAGGGAGAGCGGCATCCTGTGAAAGCTTTGTTTATTGAAGTGGGGAAGGATCGTCTTCTTCGGGTTATTCACGTAAAAAATGGCGAATCGGGTAATGAGGAGGAGGAAGAGGATGAAGAGTCGTTGGTCAAAAAGGAAGCGACTGATGGCGCCTCGGATAATTTAAAAAGCAGGTCAAGTTCCACAGGCCCCACAAATTCCAGCGGGAAAAAATGTACAGAAGACGCTGCTGCTGCCGGAGCGGAAGATGACGAGGAGGAGTACTGGTTTTTGAAATGGTCGAGGAAGCCCAGATTTCGGAATATTTTTGCAAAACATCCAGAAACTAGGCCAAAGTTGGGAAGCGCCGAGAGGAACAACAATAGTGCCCCGCCGGAGGAGAATCAAATAACGGTGGAGATGGAGATGGCTCGAGCGGCAGCGGCTGCGAAGCGTCGAGCGTGGGCGTATAATAACAATGGAAATTGCGAATCAACAATTACCCAGCAGCCCACGGTCACTCCAGGGGAGGAGGAGTTTAATAGTATTGCCATTGTAAACTGTGTTAGGCAGCAGCAGCAGGGAATGAATGAATCTAAAGGGATTAAGGGAGGTGGGGATGATAGGTCAGCAGGAGGGGATGCTTCAGAAGTGTCCCCAACTCAAGTTCAAGTGGAAGTTTCTGTGGAGAAACGTAACGACCCGGAGGCATCCTTGTCCGCAGAAGGGATTTCAAATCCGGCGTTTCTGGACGACGATGACGACGACGCCCAGAACGGGGAGGCGGAATACGGACAGGGCGATAACGAAAAGACTGAACATTCACAAGTTGAAGTAAACGCTTTAAAATTAAAAACCAGCGTCAGTAATAGCGATAGTAGCTCAGCAAACGGCGACGGGAGGAAAACGAGTTCTAGTACGGCCAGTGTAAAAAGTCGGTGTTCTTCGTGGGAAGAGGAGGACGCCATCACGACGGAGGAACCCTCCACTTCCCCCCAACAAAGCAACTCCCCCCAACATAGTTCAAAAACAGCCACTCCCACCCCGTCGTCCCTGCCAGGGGATGCGGGAATGAACGCTGCCCCTAAAAAACCAATCCTCTTTTTTATTCATTCCGTCGCTGGATCCAGTGATGTGTGGCACCACCAGTTCGAGTACTTCCAGCAGCTTGGTTACGAAATTGTGGCGCCGGACTTGTTGGGCCATGGCCTATCATCCACCCCGCTCAATCCGAAATATTACTATTTTGAATCTCTCGTTCAGGATCTGATACTTATCTTCGATCACTTCTGCACAGATGAGGACGTCAGGGTTGTGCTCATTGGACATGGATACGGGTGCGTTCAAAAATAATTATTAATTATCGTCACAATTTTAAATAGCTTCGTTATTGACCATGTTTTTTTTTTATTTCCAGGGCCTGTTTGGCAGCCATGTTGACTCGAGTAAGGCTGAAAAATGTGGCCCTTCTCATTACAATAGCGGGAGGCGGTCCCACCCCCCTTGTACGACGAACCTGCTGCCAAGACTCTTGGCTTTCTTGGAAGTGCAAGTTGTTTCACAAGTACGCCCTCCAAAAATATCATGGAAGCTCGCTTAATGCAAAAGCATTCGCATTTTTTTAACTGTTGCGGTTATATTCTTTTTTTTTTAGTAATCGTATCCGTGGACGGTTTGATAACCCCGAACTGAAGCACGTTCTCCCGGCTACCATACACGAGCACATTTTATCCGGGCAAGTGTGGCCTGATGGCGACTCCGCGTTTTATCGTCGCATCACCGTCCCGACGCTGCTCACTTATGGCATGCGGGATAAAGTGGTAACCCTGGTGGAGGAATGTGAAATGGAACGGACGATACCCAAGAGCTTTCTGGAACTTATCGACAGCGCCGGTCACATGGTCATGTTGGATGAGCCGGAGAGATTGAACAAAATGTTGTGTAAATTTATACAGTCGTGGTCGTGAAAAAAAAGAAACATGTGCCACGAAAAAGGAGCAAAAGAAGAACAAATTGCAAATCTTTTTACTAGTGAAAAAGATCTGAAGAGTTTGAATCTGCAAAAAAAAAATACATAGTCCGTGTTGTGTGGTTGGGTACAGTTAACTTATTAATATACTCTCCTGCCCCGCGCGCGTCCCAATTATTGAAAGACACCAATTTTTCTTAAAATTGACTTGAATAATTAGAAAAAAACTAGAAGACGCATGATGCATGCCTATAAAAAATCACTATTTTAATATAATATGTAATAATAATAATAGGAAACTTTTATTTTATGTACACCTGTGAAATAAGGAAACCGAAAAGTCCATTTTATTTAATTGGAATATTAATCTCAAAACTTAATAAATTATTCTCTTAAGATCACAAAAATATATATGTATAGTGTCCATACACCCACACGAGGGGTGTCTCTTATCTTCGATATCGATAACGCTTGAAGTGGAACCACAGTTGAAAAATGTTATTTTGAAACTGACACCTGAATCCGCGCTTGTAAGAATACTCCCACTCCCGGTTGACGATTTTAAAGGCGATGTCTTCGTACGGGGGACCAGCGTGAAAGCGGAGGATGGCAAAATCTGGGTTATCCCGACATGTCGTCTGGAAAAACAACGGACAAAAGAGATTTGTATTTGAGGGGAACTCCCGACGTTAAAAAATGCACGAAAAAGGGGTCCTTACCAAAAAGTACTGGGGTGTGGTATTTTTGTCAATCAAATCCGGATAGAAAATGTTGAATTTGTACCCCTGCACAATTTTCGGAGGCGGATTGTCCATGTCGTAATGGGTCTGATTATACTTGTTCCACTCGAAGCCGGTATGCACCCGGTTGAAGTAGCGCGGTTTTCGGGGGCGGTACTTATCACTCCAGAGGTACACCTGATCCACGGGCGTCTCCACAGAAAATTTGGCTTCATCGTCGGTCATTCCCTTCTTGGCTTCGTGCTGGAGAGCCTTTTCTTCCGCGGTCCAGACGTTTTCCACCTTGGCGCCAATGTTCAGCACTTGCGAGCGAGCCAGGTCCAGGCGGGCGTTGTCTTCGTCTTCGCCAATGACAAATATTCCCGGTTCGATTTCCTCTTGGCCGATCATCTTGGGACTGTAGGCGCCCTGCTCGTATTTCAAAATGGTTTCGTCCACGAACTCCTTCGTTTCGTCGTCTTCGTCTTCGGACGTGGCCCCTTGAGGAGTTGCGTCGGAGTTGTAAGACTGGTGGGAGTCCTCTTCGACAGGGATCTCCGCCGGGTTTTTGACTGCTGCCGCTAGTGTCGCGGCGTCCATTGAGGAAGGACCGGGAAGGGGGCTGTCTGCTTGCTCGGCATCTGCCACGCCTTGTTCCGCCTTCAACAAGGCCAACTTGTGCTTCAGATTCTCTTGATGTCTATCCCGCAACTGGGCGCGAGCAATGTGCGCCTTCAACTGGGAGAGGAGGGATTCCCAGTAACTGATGTCCACCCCAGACGAGGAGCCATCCAACTTGGACTGAATTTGCTGCTTCAACGCTTGCAACTGTTCGGCCGTCTTCCCCTTGAAAATTTGGGCGACGTCTTGCGACACGGCGGAGTTTATCCCCTCTCGCCTTTCCAGGGCCACCCGGTATTCGTCATCTTGCTCCAGCTTCCGCAGTTTTCGCAGTTCGTCCTCCACAATCACGGTGATGTCGTTCCAGTAGCTGATGTTCTTGTGGTGGTCAATTTCCTTGTACACTTTAATATCTTCGATGAGGTCCTCCAAATCGGAAATTGTCAGTCCGTTCAGATATGTGTAGGGCTCGTGCATTTCAATGGCGTCTACCTCCTCCTCGGCGCTGATATACTGCGCCAGTAAATCTATCGGCTTGGCACGCCCATCCTTTATTCGAATTTTGGAACGGAGTCGGGCTTGCTCCAAGTGAAACATGTCTTCGTGGGCTCCCCACTCCTTGAATTGGTTCGCCTCCTTCTGACGCTGGAGTAACTGCTGCTCTTCTTCTCGAGCCATGCGCTCTTGTTCCCTCTCGAGGCGCCGCTTTTTCACCTTTTCCAACTCCCGCTTGTTTTCCTCCTGCTTCGAACGGTTGATTCTCTCCACTTCCTCGTTACTGATGCCCTTGAGACCGTCCTTTTCCAGTTTCTTTTTCCACATGAAGGTCTCCAAAATATTACTGTCCCCAAAGGGGTTATCTGTGTTGGTGTAATGCAGGTATTCGTTATCCCACCCCATTCTCTCCTTCCTTTTCCGCTCTTTCTCGTCCTTTTTTGCCACTCGACGCTGGCGCTTCTCCTCGGGCGTTTCCATCGATTTCAGCAGTTCCTTTCGCTTCCTCATCGCCTCCAACTGTTTCTTCCGCTCCTCCTCCAATTTCGTCATCAAGGCTATCGAGTCATTGGAGGAAACTGACAAGTCGGAGGAATCTGACGCTGAGGAGGCATCTCTGCTTCGGTCCTTACTCTTGTTATCCTTCCGGCCCTTATGCTTCTTTTCTTTCTTGTGCTTCTTCCTCTCTTTGGACTTTTTCGACTTTTTATCTGGTTTTGACGAGGAACGTGGCGAAGGGGACCTGTCTCGTTCACGCATCCTCTCTCGACCCCTGTCTCGATCCCGGTCTCTATCTCGAAGTCTATCTCTCTCACGATCAGCACCTCTGTCCCTCGTGTCCCTACCTCTGTCCCTTATTCTGTCCATGTCAATTTAAATTGGCGAGAAATTAAATTTAAAAAAAAAATCTCGCACGAATGATGGCAATCCAGGTCACTGCGAGGTCACAGGTTCTTGTCAGTATGTCCGGCTTAATTAAACTTTTTTGTCCCCAACACAAAATGCACACACACAATTAACAATTAATTTTAATGCATTTTATATTTAGTTAATTATAATTATAATTTTGTCAGTGAAGAGAGAGATAAGGTTGTGCTAGCCGACCACATTTTATCAGCTTGTTGTGGTATTGTGTATTGTTAATGTCGTTTCCTTTAAATGCCCACACTTGGCGCATCTTTCGTCTTATCACGGGGCTACTTGCTACCCAATAGACATCTGTCAAAGAGATTGTCCGTTGTAAACTTACAAGGCGAAATGCGAGCGAACCAATCACGGCGGCGGCTTCTCGTCGGTTCTCATGAAAAACAAAAACAGTCGTCGTTTTTTCTTTCTTCTCCTCACACACGATCTGCACGGCAAAAATCAAAATGAAGGCACGGTTTTAACCTTTAGTTGAGTTTCGGGTCAACAGTTTTGAAAAAATTAACAATTATTGGAGAGGAGAAAATCTAACCTTGTACTTTGGCAGTGTTTATAAAGCAACTTTAACAAATTGTCAGTGTTAATTAACAATTAAACTATAAAGCATCTTGATCCAGCATCTGTCTAAATGGTCCGGCAGTTTCAGTTTTACTTAGAACGAAACTGTTTATCTTCATTTCAATTAACTCATCTCGCAATAATTTAGTGGTTTTGGTTTTTCGAATTTTGACACTCGACAGACCACAACTAATTACAATTAGCCAACATGTCTAGCAAAGATATCTATTACTCGAATAAGTACCAGGATGAGCATTTCGAATACAGGTAATTTTTAAACACATTTTTACTTTTACAACTTAATGGTGATGGAGTTTGTAGCTTAATTCATAATTAGTGGTGATTGTCAATGGTCAATGGTACATGGTGTGATGATCTTGTAATTAGTAATTGCAATTTGTAATCTGCATGCTCAGGTTGTCAGTCATCAATGAAAACTCCTTTTCCTCATTATCTAACTAAAACTAATGCCCTATCGAAGTAAAGATGATGATGCTGGCTGAAAATCAGTAAAAAATGGATAATTTTGATAATTAATTATTTAGGCACGTGGTACTTCCGAAGGAAATGTGCAAAGCAAGTTCCTAGGCACAAACTGATGAGTGAAACGGAGTGGAGGACCATGGGAGTTCAACAAAGTGTAGGCTGGATTCATTACATGAGTCATGATCCAGGTAAGGATTTAAGGATGCTTTTCAATATACATTAACTTGATAAACAATGTTTCAATTTAACTAATGTAGGAAACTAACTACCAGACCTGATACCAGTTGTTTTCCTCCTTGAAATATTTGCAGAGCCGCACATCCTTTTGTTCCGAAGACCCCTGGCCAACGTTATCGGGAAAGAAAACATCGACAACAACAACAAATGAAGTACTCCTCTGCCTGTCCTAACTAGTTAGTTTGTAATTTTGTACATATCTTCAACGATTTCCCCTGTAAAACGACAAAAGCGAAATTCCATCCATCCTGTATTCCTGTCACACACCGCGAACAGATGATGTCGAGTAATAATTGAAAGTTGTCCTTCCAAAATATGAAAGAAGAGAAAGCGGATCCTTTATACTCAATGTACTTTAGTACTGACTAACAATAACACCCTTTTTGTCGAATCGAATTTTAACGCAGAATCTAATCTATCCACAGACAAGTTGTGTAATAATAATAATAATAATATTTTAACCGAACTTTGTAAATAAGGTAGTTGCATACCGTTATGTTTTCTAAGTCTTTATGCCATTATTAGATGAAGATAGTTTTTTGTACTCTAAGCAAGCGTGAAACTTGTACCTTTGAGGTGTGACGGTGTTTTTTAAATAATCTGGAATCTGTACTATTAACAACAATTTTAACCCATTTTTTAATTTTTAAACATTTTTTATGTTTCTGAAAGTTTTATCCCCACAGCCTTTTTTTAACTTTGTATTTTTGGTCATTATTAGACCCTGATTTTAACCAGAACCTTTTTATATTTTTTAATAACAACATATCTCTGATTAAGTAATCCGTTTTCTGATTAAGTACTACGTGTCCAGATTTAACATGAACCTATATCAGCCCTATTGGAAAATGTGAAAAAAATGTATACTTAAATAAACGCAAGCCCAAATTGAATGTGTAATCAACTCAACTAGTGTACCATGTAGTGGAAAATGTCATTTTATTTATTTTTAATAATAATAATAATCAAAGAACAACAACGATAAATTCACATTCTATAAGGGAAGAACAACTGTTGGGATGGTTAATGCATTTAATTATATACCATAATTACACAAATATCCAAGTTATTAACTCTACATCATTGATCATAGTACAAATCATTAAAAAATAATTTGCAGGTCATAAATTTAAAAATATAACAGAAGGGTAAACTGATACTAAAAAAATGATAAAATGGCACGTTATACTATTTTAGTTGTAATTACTAATTACACACACGTACAACAACATTTAAGTAATAATATGGAGATATTGATATTATCAAGTACTTTATCATACCTACACGAGTGCCTTATCGCCAGGGCCAAGGACACCCCGCCTTCCTGTCTTCTTGGTGCTGTGGTAATGATATGACAAGGGATGGAAGAACTTAATGTACTCAAGTTATAAAGTAGGTTGATTGGTATACAAAGTTCATTTAGTTTGGTGGTGGGGGTTTGCTTCGGTCAATGGCGACCTCGGCCTGCAACCTGGGAGGCGTCACAAACAGCCGGTTTGCAGAACCACCCTCATGACATGTTGTTACACGCTTTAATACCCCAAATTCCCCTTACCAATGCCATCATTATCCGCATCCTTCTGGTCACTGTTGGGAATATTGGGACAGTTGTCCACATTATCTTGGATGCCATCCCTGTCTCTATCAATATTGCTATCGCAAGCATCTCCCACCAAATCCCGATCAGAGTCCACTTGACTGGGGTTGGGCACACGGGGGCAGTTGTCGCACTCATCGCCAAAACCATCTCTGTCCTGATCCCGTTGCGAGGAGTTTGGCGTTCTGGGACAGTTGTCGCGCTCATTGGGTATTCCTATGGTAAACCACATCTTTCATCAAGAAGCCTTGTCTACTTTATTACGCGGCGCGATACTTTCCTTCCTTCATTATCAGGGTCACTTACCATCGTTGTCAATATCATTATCGCACAAATCTCCAATTCCATCCCGATCAGTGTCCTCCTGGTCCAAATTAACGATCGTGGGACAATTGTCGCAAGCGTCCCCTTGTTTGTCGCCCCCATCTGGATCGGTATCTTCCTGACCAGGATTGGCTACCAGTGGGCAGTTATCCTACGTTGGACAAGGAATAAAATAAAAGATTAACATTTGTCGTGTTCAAATTCCAACCCGAAACACAATTCTGCTTTTTTATCAGCACGCTGCATCTTACGGGGCTATTCGGGATTCCATCGTTGTCAGCATCGGGATCGCAGGCGTCCCCTGACGAAACAAAAAAGCGCCTGTTAAATTTTACTGCCTGCACAAATGAAACGTTGGCGTACAAAAGTGGCGATTCCCTTACCAATTAGATCGTTATCGGCGTCCTCTTGTCCAGAATTGGGCGTATCAATGCAGTTATCCTTCCTACACTTCTTGTCGCTACATCCCAGATCGTAATCAGGCCAACCATCCAAATCCCTATCGGGTCCGCACGATTTTCCATCTCCGGCCCAGCCAACTTTACACTGGTTAAGGTAAACCATAAATCAATTAGACTAAACCCCCTCCTGCGATTCACGACCCCCTCCCCCTAATAAAAAAAGCACCCACCTTGCAAACATAATAGTTAAGTCCGGTGAGTCGAACGCACTCCGCATTCTCATCGCAAAAGGAGCCGTCGGGGCAGAGGCCAGGGCGATTATGACATCCAATCGTTTGATTCCCGTAGTAGCCCGTGTTGCACTCTCCACAGTAGTGGGAGCCCTCCGTGTTGACACACCGGGAATTTTCGGCACATCCCCCATTCCTCCCGTCGTTGCACTCATCCACGTCGAAGCATCGCTGCCTGTTTCTTCTCGCAAACTCCAACCCTTGACCTTGTAGCCCTTGGCTGCCGGTAAAGCCCACAGGACAGGCATCACAGCGGAAACCGGGCGCGGTGTTGATGCAACGGACGCGGGGATCGCAGGGCTCCGCCAAGTCACACTCGTCCAGGTCATAACAGTGCGTGCCGTTTCCGGTGAGGCCGGAGACGCAGGAGCCGCAACGGTAGTAGGGAGGCTCATCGATGTCAATGCACTGAACGCCTGGGAAAAGTCAGGGAAATAAGGATGCACCAAAAAAGTAGTTGTCACTAATTTGCATGTTACCCCCATACCCAGAACACGGACAAAAGGTCATTCCAGGCAAAAGAAAGAATGATGAAATTGCGAAGCCAGTGGAAATTGAATGCAAGGACACGATATTTATTGAAATGAGTATTTATCAGTTATGGTATAATAGAGAGCATGAATGGACTACACATATAATACTGATTAGTTCGTTCGAAACATGTGGGGTTAGTTTTTGGCACATTAATACTGAGTTCCCAAAAGTCCTAAACACAACGACAGTGGTTAATTCTGAAAAGGGTGACCTATTGTCACCCTTTCCCCCGCTTTCCGGTCCCTTTCTCTAGAGAGAGCGACGGACGACAGCATCAATTATAAGAGTTTCTAACCTGAGAAGCAAGGTCCACTCTCGCAACCGCGGCGTCGCTCGCAAGTTCTCCCATCGCCCACATAGCCGGGCGGACAGGGTCCACACTGGAAGCCATCCAAGGTGTCGTAGCATTGAACTCCTTGAAAGCAAGGTCGTTCTCGGCAGGAGATCCCTGGCTTGCAACTCCGTCCATCGCCCACGTAGCCCCGGGGACAAGGTCCACACCGTACCGTGCCATCTGCATTTTCAGAGCATTGGACTCCTGGAAAGCACGGTGCAGGGTTGGCTCGACAACCCGTGCGTATTGGCTCTTGAACTGGTTGTTCGGCAAAAGGAAAAGTCATAAAAGGTGAAACATTACGGCAGCAGCCCCATTAGAAGAGGTTGAGAATCAAAAAGAAGTTACGCTCTCTTGCTCTCTCCATAAAAAGGCATTGATGCGTCGGCATGTTCACGTACAAACCGGCAAAAATGCACCACTGACATTTTTATTAATTTTGAGCACAGCCATCATCGTCTTCGTCTCTCGCTCAAATAAGATGAAACATAATTTATGTTGATGCCTTACCTGGTTTGCACATTTCACATTCATCCAACGACGTCTTCAACGCTCTCGTCTCTTCACGCTACACAGTCAAAGGTTGAAGGAGAGAGTTAGGATCATTTAAAAGTAAAAGAAAGTCAATAAAGCAGTACGAGAGAGTGTAAAAACAAGACCAACATTTTGAACCCGACGATAAGCATCTCTCTCCACGATTTCTGTACACATTTTTTTCAACTCAAGACTTGTTTTTGTTTTAAATGGCAATATGTGATCATTGGTCTCGTCATCATTATCAGCATCAGCATCATCGTCGTCCCAACTCCCACGTGATTTTCCCCTCTCTTAAAAACTGCTTTTTAATCGAATTATTGGTTCAATAGTACAACCAGTCTGTTCATCACCATCACCAGTCTATTTTTTGGCAAATACTTTTTCGATGGTAGAATAAAACGGCAACGACGACGACGACCATGATGATGCGGATGACACGATCAGATAAGCTATTCACGTTGTGGTACTTTTTGTATTTACTCACCTGTCCTGCTACTTCCAGTTGAAGTGATTTGCATTGTTGGATCAACTCTTGCAGCGTTTTGATGAGGAGGGAGTCTATAATAGATTTACAAAAGGAGCAGCAGCAGCAGCATCAGCATCATCATCATCAGCACGAGAAAAGAAAAAAAAAGAGAGTAGGTAGTAGTAAAGTAGACAGATAAAAAATTATTGTGTGTGCGTAGGCGGAGGAGAGAAAAGTTAAAACTGTTTTGTATTAAACTTTTTTGACGTCTCTATATGCACACACACTCACACTCATTTTTTTTTCTCTTTCTACTTTAACTTTAAAAAATGCAACAATGCGAAAGAATAGTATATACAGTTTCAGTTGTGAGGATCATTTTCTTACCTCTTTCGTCAAAGTCCGGCGATAAGATGGGGATGTCACCTTGAGGAATGAGGAGACCATTAAAAAAATACCATTTCAGTATTACAGAAGATTAAATTGCAAACCGTCGAAGAGAGACACACACACACACTTCAATTATTTTTTTTTAGAAACAAACGAGTCCGATGATGACGACGACGACGGTGTGTGCGGTGGGTACCAACAACAGGCAGCCCCACCTCAACACCACCACCACCATCATCATCATCATCGTCGTCGTCAGCTCGTTCCCTTTTGAAAAAATCAAATAATTTACTTTAAAGAAGCTTGAATATTAAAAGCCCCCACAATAATATGTACACATCTACACAGATGTACAAAACAACAATTACAACAACAACAACAACAACAGTCACAACCTAAAATAATAAAAAAAATGTAAAAACTAGTTAACTAACTACCTATTATTTATTTATTTATATTTATAATACATATATCCGTACAGGGGGATGATATAGTGCAAAGGGCAGTCATAATAACTTACACACACACAAGGAGAAAGACACTCCGCTTTAGTAAACAACGGTCTGATTAGACGGAGTATTTTTGAAAACTGTACAATTGGCGGGAAGTATACAATTTAAAACATAATGAGTACTTTACATGAGAGAATCAATCAGCGAGAGAGAGAGAGAGAGAGAGAGAGAGAGAGAGAGACGAGGAGGAAAAAGGAGAAAAACGTAAAAAGAGGAAAATGAAAATTGTAAAAGTTTTTTTTTGTAGGGAGGAACGTAGGGGGGGATTTTGAGGAGAAAATTGAAGAAAAAATTTGAAAATTTGGAGAGGAGGGAAAATTGGGATTTATTATTGTTGGAGGTAATTTAGTCGGTAATTAAAACCACCACCACCACCATCATGCGTTCATGCACACATGCAGAAGCAATTTACACGGAAAAATAAAAAAAATAAAATAAAAAAAATTATAAGTCGACATTAGTTATTGTACAGAAAAGGTTAAAATTTTGTTAATTTTAATTTATTTTTTTTAAACCGACAAAAAAATGGTGTACAAAAATAAGGTGCGTTTTAGTTAGTTTTGGTTTTTACAAAAATAATTCACTTTGCAAAAGGTATTTAAAAAATGTGTATAATATGCTAAGGTATGAGTGATCTCACCTCACCTCGGTTAATAGCCCTAGGGCTAGGTTGAACTAAGGGACAACCTATGACTTGTGGAGAACAAGTTGTCACTGACCCAACTTTAACAATAACAATCATCACACAAGGTAAGAAAAAAAAAACATTCACAAAAAAAAAAACAACATCACAATCAAAATATCAAAAAAAAATGAAGAAAAAAACTCCATTTTGGTAGTGGGAGGAGGTGGTACTCCTGCGGAGAGAGAGAGAGTCTTCAAAATGGGATGGAGTCATGCAAAAAATAGTAATTGGATTAAAAATTATTGTAGTGCAGAGCAGGTGTCATTTTTTTTATTGTTATTTTTATTTTTAGGGTCCTTCAAACAGCGTCCTGGGTTGTTTTGGTGGAAAAATTGGAGAAGATCGTCAGTCGGTTAATAAAATAATCATAATTTGTGAATCGGCTTAGCGGCATCATGCAGTTCAGTAAAACGAGTTATCATGTGTTTGGGGGCGAGGCGAATATAGAAAAGAAGAAAAAAAACGGAAAGTGCACACGTCTCCAAGTTTGATGATTCGGTGAGTAAAATGTAAAAGTAAAACATATCAAGGAATAAAAAAAAATGACGGGGTATCGTGAGACAAATTAACGTCTTTTTTTTACCTGCCAATCTTTCGAAAGCGACAACGTTGAATGTAAACATCAAATTAATTTAAAAAAAAAACTTTTGTGGTTTTAGGGGGGAGAATCTGGAAAAAAGGCATACCTCTCCGGTACGTAATAACTTCATTAGTGGCCGGTTGAATAGCTTGCTCCGCTCGAGAGGGACATCGAAGGTCATCCAAGGCTTCTCTGGCGTCCAGGGAGGGATGCACGGTAACCTTTACCCGACGATCGTGACTCTGTACACGCCACAATAATTACGGAGTCAAGGAACATTTCAAGAGAGAAAAAAACAACGGAGAGCTGTCGACACATCCGCCCGCCTCCTTTTTCATGTAAGCATCTTTTTTTGTGTAACGTCCCGTCAAACAAAAAATAAATACGTTTTTTTTCCTTCGCCACCTGTCACATTAGCATCTTTCGTCTAGCTCTCGCTTGTGTGTCAGTCAGTCGTCGTCGTCGTCGTCGTCATGCTCATTCACCATCACACACGTAATGTTAAACTATTTTTAAAAGAGCGAATATATTTCCCCTTACAGCTCGAACAAGAGGCGGTTTAATCCGATGCAACATGTCTCGCATACTCTTATTAAGGGTCAGCAATCCCAGAGGGTGGCAGTCCAGGAACAAGGCCAGCTTCGCCGTGCCTGTCCATGGCTGGGTCACTTCCACCACGAAATTCTCGTGGTTGCTGGTGTCATTTAGGAAGGTGGAGGGAACATTTTGTATTTTCTTGTCTTGATCCTCAATGGTTTCAATTACGACTACACCGTGGAAAAAAAATGAAATCGAATAATCAGGGAAATTACATTACTGCCCATTTCTTCATTTTTTTTTATTATTTTCTCTCTGGCTCTCCTCATTCACCTTCGTCCTACAATCAAATTTATATTATGGCTTGCCAGGAGAAATAACGCAGACAAAAGGTAAAAGGCACTCGACTGACTCGACGAGCAAGTAATGTCATTTGTGTAAAGCAGCTCGTGCCATAAAAGGGAATCAAGTGTGGCTGTGTGGAGGATATGGCTGATGATGAGCGTGTTGTTGTATGTGAGCCGGTTGAAGAGATGAGAGAGAGCGAGAGACCCTAATAAATTGCGTTGATGTCAACAGCCCCCGCTGTGACCAACAACACGAAAGATATGATAATGCACACACACGTATGTATACCATACCCAACATCTCAAATCTGTCTAGTCGTAACTTGTACTCGATTATCATTACAAAAACGCCCAAGTCAAGCATGCCCGGTTGAAGGCAAGACACGAAGAGACATTAAAAATATTATGCTCTGATCTGAATTTCTCAATGAATTTCGTTGTGCTCTTCTGGCTGGTGTACAACAACATCTCTTGAATTGCATTAAGATTAGAGAGAGAGAGAGAGAGAGAGAGAGAGAGAACTCATCCACTCGGGAAAATATGGTCCACGACAACGTCGTCATTCTCAACGTAAAAGGTAAAAGCAACAAGAAAGTGGCAGCAACAGCAGCAGCGCACACCATTTTTTTTTTCGTGTTCATTCACACCAAAAAGAGGAGCCAAAATGTGAATCACAGAGACCTCATCGCGATCAAAAAGGAGAAATAAAAGTGTGACTGAACTTAAGCCGTCATTTTTATTTAGCATCAGAGCGCAACTACAGAGAGAAAAATGTCTGATGGTTGTTGGGTCAAAAAGGGAATAATGGGGGATTGTCGAAATAGGGAATTTAAAAAAAATGTATAAAAGGACATGTGTGGTGCAGAGAAAGAGCGAAAATAGAAAAAGGAACTTGGCTTTCGTATCATTACCAGATTTGACGAGGATGCATGGCATAACGACAAGGATAATAATGTAAGGAGTGCGTCCAAGAAATGGAGTTAACGACGCCAATAAAAAGGGGCGTGCCTTGAATGCGTTTGTAAAGAGGAGGGGTAGTAAAGGAGGTTAAGTAATTATTGGGGTAATTATAGCGGTAGGTGGCGTACCTTGATGATTCTTCCGATCCAGAGCGAATCCAACTTGCTGTTTGGAGTGGGGGAACTCGACCGTTAGCAAAATGTCAACGTTCGCCCCAACCCGATTTCTCCTTCGAGGAGAGAGGTTTTCAAAAACAATCACAAATCGATCATCCTCTATCGCCTTTTGCAGCGATTTCGACAGATCTAAACAAATCACAGAGAGCGGGGGACACACGAGGAGCAAGGATTAAAAGAGAACAAGATAAGTCGTATTTAAAATAAATTGACAGGACGGACCTACCTTTATCGAGAGAAAAGGCACAAGCGTAAACTAGGGGCACTATGAACACTAAAACTTGTAAATACCACCTACAACTACCACCTGGGGGCGTTATCCGCGCCATTGTGGCAATATCCCTCTTTATTCAGACTTATTGGGCAAATCCTTTCGTTTTACCCTCGCACTCTACAAATAAAGCGCAGCGCAGAGAGCGGCAGTGACTGATATTGGCAGTTGTCGTTATTCAAAATCACAAAGCGTAACAAAAAATGATCAAGGGACAAGGCCTGTCCACCTCAGCATGTTACTACACCACCCAACACACAGACACGTCCACACCTGTGATAATTCCCCTAAACGGTGGGTGACCCCCCTAAAATTTCCCCCCGCTAGTGGGTCACCAGGGACATTCCTGTCGAGGGAAACTCTCTTGTGTACTTGTCCCGTGACTAGGTTCAGACAGGCACGAGATTCCCGATGAAGATGTCACAGGTGAGAAGCAGAGACAGCGCTGCTTTCTCTCTCTCTCTCTCTCGTCTATCTCTATCTACGCTGACATGCCTATTTAAAAAGCTCTTTTACCTCTCGTCTTCTTCTCCTTCGGCTATACCTCCGCCAACATCACCAGCCAACTTCTGACTGATTTTAAAAACTGGTTGCGTTCTACAGTCACAACTTGCTCTTCTCTCGCCATTCAAAAAGGACAACAAATAATAATAAACACACACAACAGCCACATCCTCTCTCTCTCTCTCTCCTCTCTCTCTCTGTATATGTATTCGTCCCCGCCGTATTAAAGATCGCCTCTGCGCTCCTTTTTTAACAGATTTACCCTCTCCCTCTCTAGTTACGCAACAAGAGAACGTGCACCGAAACAATGGATGATATGGTTGATCTCTCGCTCCTTTCCTATTAGGCATCATCATCATCATCATCGTCATCATCGTCATCATCGTCATCATCGTCATCATCGTCAACATGATCATAATAAAGTGTTTAGCCATACCAGTCACCCTACCACTACCCCCATTACCATTAATGCCATATCCGTTTCATTTCATTCCATTATATGTCTCTCACTCTTTTCCCTTATTTATCATCCCAGCGCGTCATTTCATTTTGTAACAAGCCATTTCATCGCCGCGCACCATTGCAAAAGCAAGGTACAAGGGGTGGTGGTGGTGGTGCGGTGGTGGCAGTAGTATTTACAAGTACAACACAATCTGTCTCTAATATTGCAAGTGTCTTTTTTCAATCTTGCAGGTCCCCAGCCAACAAGGAGAAGAAGAGGGGAAAAGCAACAAAGACATTCTCTCGCGTAATCCAACACCATTATTATCATCAGCATCCCAATCGGCCCTTTTGTGTTCTACAGTCTCGAGAGGTGGAAAGGGAATTAATTTTTTTTTCTCTCTCGTCTTAAGACCGTCACCGTCGGAGAGGAATATTGCACATGTAGCGAGGGATTGCAGAGGGTTTACAGCGGTAATAAGGACTAATAACTTTAAAATTGTACGCGACTTAGGATGATGATGATGATGATGATGATGATGATGATCGTCATGATCAACATATCACAGAAAATTACCATCTCTCATCTTTTACACCTATTTACATACAACAGAAATAAAAGGTGGTACCTTGATCGCTATAAAATCCCAGGCCAAAAAAAAAAAAACTTGAGTCAACTGTGCAGCTTTTTTTTTTTCAAAACGCCTACGTGAATCAACATATCTTATCCATCTGATTCTGAATATATTTTGAAGCAACTTTGCAGCAACGAGAATGAAAAGACGACTCACCAGAAACTTTTCATGTGCACACGAGGATGTCCTCTACTTCTCTCTCTCTCTCTCTCTCTCTCTCTCTCTCTTTAAACGTTTTATGGCACCGTTCTTTGTACCGTAGACCTCTGTAGTCTTCGGGGAGGTGAATGTTTGCGAGAGCTCATATTTTTGTGTGCAATCTTAATAAGATGTTGGTTTGGTGAATGATTAACGAAAGATTCCGATGCAAATTGAAGTCGACCAGAGAATTTCTCGCGTGAAAAAGAAAAATGTTTCGAAGAGTGCCAGCAGAGAAGGGAAATGTACAGGAAAATGATATTTTTTTTTATGGGAAGAGGAAGAAAAGTAGTTGATGCATATTTAACACTAGCAGATAATTTTGGGGTAACTTGAGAGTGCCCTGACATTTGCATATTATTAGGACTTTTACCTTTGACTTCCTCCATC
Source organism: Callyntrura sp. NNG-2020 (assembly GCA_027744055.1). Lineage (NCBI taxonomy): Eukaryota > Metazoa > Arthropoda > Collembola > Entomobryomorpha > Paronellidae > Callyntrura > Callyntrura sp. NNG-2020. The sequence continues at coordinate 1,108 of JAHZNE010004733.1, read as the reverse complement.
TCCACAGTTCCTCAAGGAAATTTCCAAAATGAGCAGCCGGCGTCCTCTCGGATCCGCTTTACCGCTTTGGAAAGGCTCAATGTCAATGGCAGCCATAAATCCCCAGAAATTCAGACCTTCATCTTCCTCCACCCCTGGGATTCCCCCCGTCGGAAAACCCCCTCAGGCAAAAAGGGGAAAATAAAAAAAAAACCGGTAAAGCGAATAATAAAAATGTATTTTTCTTCACGGTCAACCTATCGCATATTTCTTCCTTTGACACATCTTGTTCATCTTGTCCCATTCCGCCTACCACATACTATTATCCCTGGCAAGCCATAATAATGTTTTCAGTGTAAAATAGGGAGTTTCTCCATTGGATTTATTGTTTATTGGGATTTGTGTACATGATGGGCTGTTCTACGGTCAAGGCAGAAACGGTTATGGATGCAAACAAAATACTAAATACTAGCGTGTCTTTATTCTCTCTCTCTCTCTCTCTCTCTCTCTGTCTTCTTGTTTCGCTCTGATTTCATTAAGAAATTGCTCTGATTGTTTCACAAGAGGACTGGTGGTAATTTGTCGGGGTGGAGCCGTCTTTTCACATAACATCTCTCTCTCTCTCTCTCTCTCTCTCTCTCTCTCTGTTAATAGGTAATTTACGTTTCGTTTGGACAACACGGACATTTAGGGAGGGATCGAACGGACATAATGTATTTTAAATGGTCCTGCGTTCCCTTTTGTAAACGACCTACAGTTAAATCTGTTGTCGTTTCGCAAACAAACTGCCACATTGGAGGATTTCCTGATAAGAACATCTCAAATCAAGGAGGGAGTGTAGTGTGGGGGGCATCACGAAGGTAATTTAAAATTTATTACGGTAATTGCATTAACATGGTATATCCATACTTGACATTGACACCCTGTCACTTTCGTCCAGCAGCAGCAGAGGTAAACTTTTTGGAGGATTTTTCTCTCTCTCTCTCTCCTTTTCTCTTAATAAGAGAGGCGCTTTTTACGTGGTATTTTATATTGTCGTCGTCGTCCAGAGGAGAAGAGAAGAGCAAGCGGTCAGTGAGAGAGAGAGAGAGAGAGAGAGAGAGAGAGAGAGAGAGAGAGAGAGAGAGAG
>JAHZNE010004732.1:0-60075 GCA_027744055.1 Callyntrura sp. NNG-2020 | reverse complement strand
TTAACCCTACTCCAGCGGAACAGTCTACAGGGGTAGACACATTTGCCTAACAACAAAAATTATTTGTTTATTTTGTTATTTTCATCAGTCGGTGATCATGAGTACTCAAAAGGCAACCAGTTACATTTTTATTCGATACGTTGAAACAAGAAGGATATTTTCACACCACATTACTTTTGATTGCGTTTGTAAATACAGATGCAATCCCACGCCTTTATACGCAATAAATTAGGCCCAATTATATTTTGCAGAAATATTAGGTACACACTGAAAAGTATACTGCGGATAGATGCACAGCGTCGGTCAAAGCACATGTACAAGAAAGTATAGGATCTGCACGAGTACCAAATTTGATTATGATGTTACAGGTATAAAATAAATAATATAGAAAATATTCAAACATTTTCCAGCATTCAACAAAATGGAAAAATAATAGAAACGACTTTGAATTCAAATGAATTCATTCAAATTCAAATAAGCTGCACAGAGTACAGTTGAAAAATATCCTTAGTTTAAACAGATATGAGAGGTTACTATGTTACTCTTGTGAAACACGATTTGAAACTCCGGTGAAATTAGCATGTGTATAAATTGCAGTTTTGGAAACATTTTGCATTGGGAAATGAGTATGTTGGAACTCAGCACAATTTCATTTTTTTTAACCATTTGAGTTAAGTATTAAAGAAACGATATAGTATATGAGGGGGAACAGAAATCATGTAAAATTGAATAACATATCTCCTTGGTATAAAATTAAATTGGCCAATCAAGCACACCAATGCAAAAATCAAAAGATTGCAAACAAAACTTCTTCGTGTAAGATCTATTGAAATATGGTCATGATGGTAAACAAAATACTTTGCCTTCCGCTGCATTTAATCCCTATCTATTTATCTATCCCGGTTTATCTATTTAACTTGGCATTTAACCTTTTAACCATACCTTACTAAAGAGTATGCTAAAATTTAAAATATAGTTCTTTATAGGAAACAATAGATCAATCAACAATAGAACAATAGATAGATCTCTTAGGTTACCCTTCCTTCGTGACAATGCCTGGGTAATCGAAATACTACCGCACCTATTCTCAACTTTTTGTAATACAAGGGTAATTAGTAAAAAGGAAAAAGAAGAACTGACTTTGCAGTTTGCACGAACAATAATCCTGTGAAAAAAAGAATAATCAGACAGTTTAATTCTGGATGTTCACAAATTCTTATCTAAAATTTTCGTTAAATGATCCATAATACTGCATGATTAATGATTATGTCCATGCTATACCTACGTATTAATTATATGATGTTACTGTCATTGCTAGTCAATACTCAATACATCGTACCTTGCATTTCTGCCTAGTTAATTTTACCTGGATTATTCATTCAAATTGTATTTTATTAATTTTATGTAATAATAATATCATCTTACCAAATGCGATTGTGTACTAATTCTATATACTTGTGTGTAATATATGTGTTTATATAAGTATTCTAATTGTGCCGATGTGAAAAGTCTTCTTTTTTAAACACAAAACCTATCACTACCCTCTTCATATACGGAAGTTAGGCCCAAATGTTTAGATAGGTTAGTAAAAACGGTATATGCTTACTTATAGCTAATATTTTAAGTGTAAAATACTTTAGGTCGTTTAAGAGAGATGTACATACTAATTACATATTTCATTCATCTGGGTCTAGATGGGAGATCCTTCGGACAGCACTTTTTTGTTAACGCCTCACGCAATGAGATATATGAAATGTATTCCATTATGCTACATTATACAATTATTAAAATTAAAGTAACAGTAAGTGCTAGGCGGTTTGCAATAAAATGAGTAAAGTAAACAGCATACAGGAAAAACTTGTATGACATGATATGACTCATGACCATTTTAACCATTTTACTTCTTCAATATCGCTTTAGCTTTTTGAAAGACATGACAAGAAAAGGATGGGTTACATGGTTTCACATGACTCACGAAAATAGCCCTAGATTGTGCCCATTATTTTTGATTATCGATTTTGGAAACGCATATTAGTAGTACCAGGATACGTGTGTGACAGGAACGATTTACTTTTACAAAAAAAAATCGAAACGAAACCGCGCGGCAAGGATAAAACGAAATTATTACGAAATGGCAAAAGCTTCAGCCAAGTCTGTACGAACTTTTATTTTTATGCAATTTTCATTTTATTTGCAAAAATTTATTTGTAAAAACGTAATCTTTCAATCTACCTACCTGATTCATTACATAATTTATTGCCATTTCTGCTAGCAGTCGAAATTATGAAAACTTAAAACTTTACAAAAAGTTGTTGCGCTATTGATACCTGATAAAATTTGAAATACTTTTACCACAGCTGTATAGCACGTTGCACGTACTGATTACGGAAGAAAAATGAGTGAGCGAATGAGCAAAACATGAGAGGAAATTTCTGCATCCACACACACATACACGCGTATCTATATAGGGAAGTAATAAAAATCACAGTTGACAGATTTTTAACGATGGGGAATTGGGGATCCATTCTGAATCCTGTTACCTTTTTGGGCTGCGTAGGAAATTTCTGCATCCACACACACATACACGCGTATCTATATAGGGAAGTAATAAAAATCACAGTTGACAGATTTTTAACGATGGGGAATTGAGGATCCATTCTGAATCCTGTTACCTTTTTGGGCCGCGTAGGTTCATAGAATATGGGTAATGGTGAGTACACGCACGCACAGTTGTAAATAAATGGCACCGGCCATGCGGTAATTTGTTTCATCGCATGACCAACATATTTTAAAAGCTTCTAATCTAGCGTGGATAATTTTTTTGGATAACCATAATTATGTCAAGGACTCCTCATTGAATGCCTAATGCTACGTTTCTCACGAACCTCTGATGATTTGTGGAACATAACCTATGAACTGAAAACTATTTCTGGGAGATTAAGCAACAAGGTGGATCTACAATTAGATACAAACATACATAGCAGAATAAAATGGGTTGTGTCATACATACATTTTGCTTTAATTTTAGTCATATATTTAGAGGATATAACGACATGTATTGTACCATTGAAATTGTTAAGCGAATTTTGAGATGAAAGATGTGTCACACTGCAAATTTGTGATTTCCGGACAGAACCTCGTGCTTTTATTAACGCGGCTTACTGTACTGTGTGGTACCGCATATCTCTTCTGATTATTCTGTTAGCTATATGCTGACAATGACTGACCGTAGTTATATTGTATAATGTGTTTGTACAATTAACTTAAAGATAACCAAATGGGGCAAGAACGGGAATGTTTTCTCAATGTAAGTTATTATATGTCTTGCAGTTGAAATTTGTTAACTTTTAAGTTTGAGTTGTTGTAAAACAGCAGAAACTAACCTACACTTAACTTTAATTCACCACAATTACAATATAAAATGTGCCAAGACGAAAGTCAAGTCGCAGGAGGTAAATATACTTACTGCATGATTAAAATATATAGCATGCTTCGGAAATTTACAGTCATATAACAGAATAGTACAGTGCTGTAGGTCTTAGCACAAACAAGATGATATCCCTTTTACTAAAACGTGGTATATTATTAGGGTGTCATTTTATTGTAAAAACAGCGTTAATCAGATCTACAATGGTGTATTATTTCGTACTATAATTATGTGGATAAGCAAGACAATTTTTGCCTGCGAAAATGCTAACCAGTTGTAGCACCTATTAAACATAAAGAACTAGCAAACATAAACTTTATTGTAACAGACAAATTAAAAACTTGTTTTACTCTATTACTCTAAGTAGGCATTGAACTCATTTAAAGCATTGTTGACTTTTGTTGAGCATGATTTATATTGCTCTTGGGCTTAGCTGCACTGTTTATTTATTAAAAAATAAACTGACCTGCGATTAAGTTTAAGGAATGCAATGATAAGAAGATAAGATACTTGTTAATAATTTACAGACATTATGAATTTTAATAATGATTTGCCATTTATTTCTTATTTGAAACAGCAGCAAGTCAAAACACGTGCTGCTCAGTTAATTAAAACTATAAGTTATGATGCAATGCAATATTTTACACCCTATTCTTCACCTTTGTTGGCTTAATCGAAGTCTTAATATTTATCAAATATACGAAACCAATTATAGTTAAACTATATTGCGTTAAAAAAGCGCAGTAATTGAATTGGCGGAAGTCACACAAAACAAGTTAAAATGATGACGGGATAGGTTGTTAGGAATTAGCACATTCAGATGGTTCGTCATAACAAAGAATGTTTTTTATTACTTTTTCCATTACACCCACCTATGCAATCTCGTAGTAATCAGCCATCTTTTACTTTACTGAAACATTAACAACGACAGTATTAAAATTATTGGAGGAGCCCTGATCTTAATCGGGATCGGGGCAATATGACAACTTTGGCAAAAATAAACAAAAGGAGCATCAAATTAAATTTGGCCTAATTTATATACAAAATCGTTTACTTGCAATAACGACCGGACACAACCAAAGAAAGTTAAGTGTTTCCACTCCTACTCATTGTCAGACATCACTATTTCCTAAAAATGGATAGAAGTGGTCATCATCATCATGACTTAATTACAATACACAATTACATGGTCTTCATTTACCACGAACCCAGATTCTTTTATCATTGAGAGATCGGAGATGCTGAGATTTGGTATTGATTATGGCTTATTAGTGTTAAACTATTTTATTCACCTCTAATTGATGCAGTTTGTACAGCTTTACACGCAGAAGTTACATATGTAGGTAATAAACATGTATCCACCTCGTTCCTTAGCAACCTACAAGTCATCATCATACGCCTACAAAATGGGAAAACCGGAAATATGAATGAATGAATGAGTGAATGACTCGCAAAGGCGTCTGGTTCTTGATAGCGTTATATAACTGCATAAGTTATTTTTACAGTCCTTTGCCAACGTGTAGCGCGGCGTGTACTACAGTTCAGTTGCATTTCGTTTTGAATACAGGTTGCAGACACACATCATCTAGGTATGTACGTAAAGGTAAATTATTACAGGACCGTAACTAAATTAAATTTTTAGTTCTTGTTAGACTTCTAACGGTGAAGGAATATTTTACAAATATCAATTAGGACGTCCAACGGAATGGTGCCATCAAAAAAGAAACTGTACCAAAACAAATATATAGCACAACTCGACCAAATTTATTCATTTGCATAATTGTATTTAGTATTCAAACACTTGCTTTATCAAAATGTATCTCACATATTTGATCGTAGTTTGATGACACAACAACAAAGAAGCGAAAGGATGAAAAATCGTTGTGCTATTTTTGTGATATTGTGCGGTGATTAAAAATTTAACTCACATTTACGGTGCATTGTGTTGGAAGTTTATGCAGTTGATGCTACCAAAACGAATTTAATGCTGGTTTTTAAATTAGGTAGCACAGTTTGATAAATGGGAATGGTTATTGAAATCTGAAATGGAAGCAATTGTTAGAAATTAACTTTTATAGGTACAAAGGTATTGTGTACTAAACTACTCTCAAACACAAAAGGATACCTTGAAAATTCCCACGATTAACAACAGTGACAACTTGTTTGTTCGTTGGAACATTTTATCACGCGAATGCCTGTGTATCTGTTGTAAGAGAATTTGCTTCAAAAGGTCAGTCAAAATTGGAATGTTGAAATAAATAAAAACGAAAGTGACAAGTTTTCGAGTTTTTACCTTCGTGGCTAACCAATTTGATATTGAAGTAGAACAATCTGTATCTCAGTATGATTTTTCATTTTTAAAAGCACATAAACAAGGAGCAACAACTGGAAAATTTTTATTATTGCAGTAACAGCTTTTGTCTAATTATCGTACATTAACGGCGTAAAAGGTACCTGTAAATGTACACAGACGCCAAACCCAACGCCTGTATGACAACCAGCTAAATACCGACTTACTGTATGTGATGGTACGCCGCCCCACGCCGCATGCATAAAGCGTCAATGCACGGCAGACATTTAATACGCGATGACATAAACAAGATTAGCGATGAGTGCTCATAAAAATCATGGTTGGCTGAATTTAAAAATGCATTACAGCTCATAATCATGGTTGGATAAATTTAAAAATGTACTAATGCAGACGCTGATGAGGTAAACTTGGTGGATAGACTTGCCTTGTACAGATAAACTTGACAATGACAATTATTTAAACATTTGAGAACTTAACCAGCAATAATAATAACAACGCTTTGAAATTGTTAAGCAATATATATTTCATGTCGCATTCGCATCACAATTCAGTCTTTCTTTTTATTGCACTCACCACTGCTCGTGGCGGTCAGTCTGTGACTGTGCAGTACCCTGCTACTACTGCTGCAACGACGAGAACAATTTTTAAAACGCAAAGGATGACTTTGAAAACGAACAGTTATCTGACATTCAGTCGTTAATGATTGTAACAACGCGTCCGGTGTTCATTGTGCGTGTGTGCAAGTATGTGCAATCTATTTTTGTTTTAAACTTAAAATTAATCGCGATAATAAAAAGTCACTGCGAGCCGCTTTACATAGTTAACCTTTATCAACGGTGCCTGTGAAATATTCTATACCTAATTCTATTTTGTAAATAAAAGCCTGCATCGGTTTTACCGGCGTGTTAATAATTTGTTAGCAATAATATAAGTAGAAAATGTACGGAAATATTTTAAAAAAAAAACAATTTAATCAGTTCAGGCACATCTCGAAGTAATTTTGCATAGTTAATTCGCTTACCGAATTTAATTGATTTTAGTATCAATAATTTAATCCAACCGGACCAACTGAAAAAGGTGTGCAACAAAGTCCTACGTGTGCGAGTTTTTAGTAGTAAAAGCTGTAAAAAAAATTGTTTATTTATACTCTTAGTTCAGCCAAATATAAACTAATCCACAAGTAAAAATAACAAAAAATAGACGAAACAAAAAATTAGCATTCCAAAAAATAAGTTAAAATTAAAAAATAATTTGACACCGAAAGCTCCTCTCATTTTTCCATTTAACCATGACCGTTTTGATACTAACAGTTGATAGTGCCAAAGTTTAGATTTTTTTCTCTCTCTCGTTTCTATTGCATTACATTATATATTCAAAACTGAAAGCACAGGTGAATCAATAATGGATAGCCTCCCAATAATTAGACAATGCTTTGTCTGAAAGAAAAAACCGAATAGAGTTCTTGTATGAAAAAAACCATTGCATGAAACAAAGTATGTATCGTATGTCTTTAACACAAACAATAATCATTCATCGTGTCCAGTAATTGTTTTGGTTGTGTGGTCCCTCTCGAATGCAATATCGGTTGATTGAAATCTCTTCTTCGTCAATGTTAGTTGTTAGTTAGTGCATGTTAAGGACCGAGAATTATGTTTTTGGAATGATAATCAAGGCGCGAAATATTGATAATTTGTCAGGCACGTTTCTGCGGATGAACTCAGTTAACAAGACAAAATCAAAAAATGACATGTTACATAATATATATTTTAATTCAAAGTTTGATCAATTTAACAATAAACCGCGTCAGTTTGTAACGTTAAGTTGTACTGCAAAACGACAAACAAGAAAATTTCACTCACATTTCTAACATCTTATCCAGCACAATGACTGAGGGTAACAATGCTCAACGAAACTGACTGTGACTTGCACAGTTGCACACAAAACGTTAGTATGAGACCTTTTGTGGGAATCAAGAAAATAATGTGCGAGATCCAAGACACTGCACTATAATTATCCCGAATTTTTGCAAATTAAAAATTTTCATACAAGTCCATGCAAGACCGTAAGTCATGGAGTTTATGAAAATTATTATAAAAGTTACTAGGTAGATTTACGTAAATGTGATTCATGCATCACTCCTACAACAAGGCAGTATTATTTTCATGTTTGATGACGAATTCCGTACGTAAAGGGTGATTGTTCGACATTATCAACATAAAAAACTAAATTAGCTCTCTGAGAGTACAATGGAGCGTGCTCTATATTTTTTTCTTCGTTGATACTCCTGTTTCTTCGATGAAGATGATGTGATACATCTGATGCAGGTATAAGGTATGGGCCAGTTAGGAAGTATGCAAGTTTGCTTTGTTTAATAAACGTGCTTGTTTTGTGATTAAAACGTGAATGTGAAAAACACTTGGATTGCGTGGTGGAACCTTTACAAATAACTATGTCTGTGTTAATAGTAGTCTGCATTCTATAACGCTACAGTTCATTGTGAAAAGAAAAATATGTCTTTTGTCGTTTTTCTCAGTTCTCATGCATAAATTTGGAGCAACGCATTGTTGTGCCTTTGAACAACGAAGATTTAAAAGAGTTATTACTAGACAATTACTCGAAAATGAATAACAGCAATAAAAATGTCCGGGTGGGCCACCGTGTTGTTTGTTGTAGGTAGCACAGAAAGAAAATGACCTGGTTTAAAAAGTAGTATGTAATTGAAGGAAAGGTTACAGAGTAAAAATTGTATCATTAAATATTTCTCTCCAAATAATATCCAGCTCAAGTTTGATCCCAAGACCAACTGAAATTTGGGGAAAACGTTACAAATTTTAATAGTTTACGTTAACAGCAATACCCTGCAGTCACGCTTTGGTGAGCTTATTTTACAGTGACGTTGTGATATACGGATTCCAAATTTTGTAATTAAATGGAACAAAAATTAAAACTGGTATGAGATTTGCGTGTAACATTTGAGTTGGAATAATCAAATCGTAGGAAGCGATCGGTGTTTTCAGCTTTTTATCAAGTACAAAATGGACCCATTAACACTTTCCCGACGGGGACATGGAATAGCCCAGTCTGCAGTACGAATTGTTCCTGTTGTATATACTATTTTATCACTGATTAGTCCAGGGTTTCATTTTTTCAAGGAAATGGACCGCCAAATGGATCTCATGAATATGCCTTCCCAAAATAACGCAGACACATTTGATTTCATTATAGGTGAGAGAGTTTATTATTTATACAATAATTAATACTAGAGGTTATTTGTCCTATTTCACCGGTTCACTGTTCAAATCTATAAAATTTATATATATAACCTCTTTTATTGCAGTTGGTGGAGGTTCCAGCGGATGTAATTAGGAAAATAACAAGTCAAAAATAAATGTGAGCTCGTATAGACTCCTAATAATATTCATTTGTGATTTACATAATTATTTTAGGTTCGTTGGCGTCACGCCTGTCCGAGCAATTTTCTGTGTTGCTCCTTGAAGCAGGGTCGAGTCCTTCTGTGATTCATTCAGTGCCGACGTACGCGTTCGCTCAATATAATGATCCAGCCATCGATTGGGGCCATAAGACAGAACCGCAAACGCAGGCCTGTTTTGGACTGATAAATAATGTAAACAATTTGATAAAAGTTTAACAAGGCTTACGTATGGTCCTGTAAAGGGAAGACCTTCAGTATTGGAAGATGTGTTAAAAAGAGTCATTGCAGAGGAGGCTCCATTATTAGTGCCATTTTCATATTTTTACATACTAATTTTTTTCAACTTCTAAGAAGAGCGTCAAAAACAGTATAAGCTAATTAGATAACATAGACCTTTAGGCCGATCTCGGCGGAAAGATCAATATTTGTATTCAGCTATATAGGTAATCTCAATCTCACTCCAAGGGAAGTATGTTTTTAGATTTTTAAACATCAACCTCGGCTCTCGGCTGCCTGGCTCAATCTTGAATCAAGATTCTTGATGTAACCCTACCCACCTTTACCAACAAATATTTAAAAAATTTCAAGTAGTTGTGAGCAGTTCAAAGCAAATCCAACTCTACGAAGTATGGAGTTGTGATGTTCTTGCTGTGAGAAACAATGCAAAAAGCTGTAGGAGTTCTTTCTACGTTGCGTTGCTTTCGTAATTTAAATTGTATAACTTTTAACTGCATTCGTTAACCTTGACGTAGATGTACTTTAACAACTTTACATGTCACATGAGTCACGTATGTATACGAATGCAGACACTTGCAAGTAATTTCATATTAGAACTGCAGTAAAATGAAAGCTTCATTTTGTTCATTTTTGCATGGAATCCCTGCCATAAAAAACAGGCTATAATAATTAGCTCATAATAATAATAACGATATGAAGTTTTTTCCTATATTATTATGAGACGAATGTCTCATCTTGTTGATTTCCAATATTGATTGTTTGAAATAAAAAGTAATTTAGGTTTGGTAAAATGTAGAACTAATCGTACTTTGGGTATATGTTATTTAACCTTAATCTGTATATCTAGATTTTATCTACGAAATGTTCGTAATATTTGTGAATGCATATATCTTGTAGACTTCAATTTGGCCTGGTGGGAAAGTTTTGGGGGGATCCAGCTTACTTAATGCTATGATGTATGTAAGAGGGAATGTGCAAGGTTTTGATGAAATTGCTGAAAAAACAGGAGATGGAAGATGGAAGCTTACAAATATTTTACGGTATTACAAGGCCCTTGAAAATTACAACGGGTGGTTTGATCCAGGTAAAGTTAAATATACTTTTTTGTTCATCATTTTTTTGTCTTTCATGGAGTTCAAACGCTTTGATTTTCACTCACAATAGCTATGCATGGATCCGGAGGTCCCCTGAAAGTTGAAAGACCGTTGGTTTCCGAATTTACAAATAATATGATGAGAGCAGGACAAGAGTTAGGGTACTCAGTACGAGATCCAAATGGTTATGGGCCTTACACAGAAGGTGATGTGTTAGCTGTTACTAATTTTGGTTGATATGTGTATGTTCTAACTCCTTGAATATATGTAGGCTTTGCAAAAATGGATCTATACATGGATCATGGTCGCAGGTCTGACGCCTACACTGAATTTCTGCGTCCGGTCATGCAACGCAGTAATTTAGTTGTGAGAAAATTTTCACATGTGACAAGAGTACTTTTTAAGGAGAACTCACAAAACGAAGTACATGGTGTAGAATACCTGAGGCACGGAAAGCGCTACTTTGCCAAAGCAAATATGGAAGTGATCTTGAGCGCGGGAGCAATACGAACACCGCAAATATTAATGTTATCTGGAATAGGTAATTAATTATGCATAAATTAATCAATTTTATTAAATTAAATTAATACAATAATTAAGTTTAATTAATTGCTTTTTTTAAATGAAAATTTTACTATTAAATATTTGACACAGGTCCAAAAGAACCACTAAGAAAACTGGGGGTAAATCTAGACATTATGTGTTGCTCTTTAATCTTAGCTGGGGAACAATTTGAACTAATGTTCGAGGTATTTTTCATTTGTTCATATATAGCTACGGACGGTTGTGAACCTTCCAGTTGGTCAATATCTGCAGGATAAGTATGGAGTTCTTTTAGGCCCATTCACAGTAAGCCCAGGTAAAGCTATGGTCATCGAACGCGACTTAACAGTACCTACTTTGATTAACTGGATAACATCAGGAAAAGGGCCTGTACGCTCTTCCTTATCCGAGGGAACATGGGCAATTCTCACTGAATCAGCCAAAAAGTCTGGCCGTATTCGCAAACCAGACATTCATTCGTACATTCTGTCAGTGGGAATGCCAGAAGAACTGAGGGACGTGATAATTCGAGCCTTCAATTTCAGGCCGGAAATAGTTCATCACTTTGCTAAAGCATCCAAGAAAGATTCATTTTTTCAACTTGTCACATTGAATAGTCCCATTGGCGCTGGAACCGTCACCCTAAGAGACACAAATCCATTAACCCCACCCATCATCAACCCAAAATATTTACAAAATGACTATGACACGATGTCCCTTCTAGAGGGGGTAAAAATGGCCGTACATCTAGTTGAAAATACAACTGCTATGAATGAAATTAATGGGAGGCTAATGCCTGAGAGTCTTCCGGGTTGTGAAGAATTTAAATTTAAGTCGGATCAGTATTACGAGTGTGTTATAAGACAAGTAACATTAACTGCATACAAGTTTTCAGGCACCGCGCCAATCGGTAAAGGTTTTTCGGACCCGGATGCAGTTGTGGACACGCATTTGAGGTATTGCATTTTTTGTTTAAAATAATGTTAAAAAACGCTCCGATAAATTCTATCTTTAAGGGTGTGATATCATTACTTTTTATTGTGCTTTCATAGGGTTTTAGGTGTTAAAAGATTACGAGTCGTTGATGGTTCAGTCCTTCAACAGAGACATACATCTATTAATGATGTAACCTGCAGGATGCTCGGACAATTTGCAGCGGACATAATTTTTGACGACTGGAAAAGGCTGAAATAGGCGTATCAGCTAGCAAACAAAGTATTTTTAAATGCAGATGCACATCAGCAGTACTTTTGACGTGTATCATCACAGTATTCAGTATGTAACTTACATTACAGGAAACCACACGCATATTAATGTTCCTAACTCTCAACTCGTTTTTAATCATTTGTGTTAAGTTCTAATTGTAAGTATACAGTATTTGTGTAAGTATCCAGTTAGTGTGTAGGTTGATGTTAATGAGATTGGTTGCAAATTCTCAAGTTGGCATTTGTTTTAGTTTTATTTATTGCGAATTGTGAGATTCCCTTCAAACAAAATTAACTTTTTAGTTGTATACATTTAGTATAAATGATTACAAATAAAATAAGCATTGTATTTAAGGCTGAAAAATAACAGTTATTATCTAAATACTATATACACCCATGTCATGTCTTTATAAATAGTTGTAATTAAATGAATTTCCACCCTGCCTATTGTATTGTTTGTTTTGTTATATACGTATTCCAGAGAATTGTAATAAGACCGTTTTCGGTAGAATCAATTGCAATAAATTCCCATCATTGTGCGTTTTAACTCATTCATGAGTTATTTTTTATTATAACTAGTTCATAAGTCAAAAATCATGATATGGGTCTCATTTTATATGGGACTGTTTATTGATTTCAATTACAACTTCCAGTTTGACTGGCTCGTATAGTGTAAGTCCTAGGATGAGGATGAGAATGTTAAAATGAACGAAAGTCTTTCTTGAATACTCAAATTCGCCAAAGAAAAATTTTCACGAATTCTCTCTATTTTGCTCTCTCTCTCTCTCTCTCTTATCTCTACTACACTGAGCGAGGAACCTGAAAGCTGAGGACTCGACAAACTCAAGGTTTGAACATTCCTTTACATTCCTTGTCAGTAAATGAAAAAGATGATACCTATGTAGAATTGCAGATTTGCGGAGTGCAACGCGTATCACGTAACAAACAAAAATCAACCGCTCTAGCTCTCTGCAGAGTTCTGTCTGTGTGTCTTCCTCTCTCTACTACACGCACGACTACGAGAAAATATATTTATTTGAACGGGAAGGATAGCAATAATAGCATACTAGCATTATACAATAAGAATGAATGTTTACCTTACGCATAAAGTACGTTTGTGTACGTAAGTACGTATTTACTCCAAAACAGACGGGAACGGGACACAAGAAAATGAAAGAAATGCTTGTACTTTTTAAATTAAAGTTTGGTTTTGTTTTTCTGTTAGGTGTACGTACGGGTTGTTTGAGTTTGAGGTTTGATCCTTCTGCTAGCCTAATGTTCTCGTTCTCAGTCAGTCGTTGTTATTGGAAAAAAGCTGATTTTAATGTATTCTTTCGTTATAATTAAAAGCTTCGGCGTGATTAACTAAATCTGACATACATAGTGTATGTATATGTCATCTTTACGTTTATATTGAAGTGAGTTTCAAGTTTTACAAAACAATTGCTAATAGTTGAACTGTACACGACAGTATGCTATTTTGGCAGCATTATTAGTGGAGTTGAAAACCAACGACCGGACTAAATAACTGGAAGGTAAGGTGAAGGTAGCACTGGAAAATTTTTTGATTTTAATTAAGGCAAAGTATATGTGCAATTGTCAACTGTAAGCAGTAACTTTCAACGTTCAACGGTACACTCAACTATTCGTTGCCTTTTAGATTGAGGGAATTGGAAGTGAGTGAACCATTGGGCAGTCAGGGCGGGACTGAAAGGGACATTACTAAGATTAAAAATGATCACGCTGACACCTTCAAATGTGTTACCTAACACATACAGTTTAAATTGGAATGCGCAAAAGTTACATATTTTTGAGGGACTTCGAAATATATTTGGACAAGATGACGTGTTGTTGACTGATGTTACCCTGGCTTGTGATGGAGAGTATATACAAGCGCACAAATTGGTACTTTCCTTGTGCAGCTCGTTCTTCAAGGATCTCTTTACGGTACAGATCTTTAAAAACAAACTGCAAATGATGATTGAATTTTGGCATTAATTAATAGTTTGAAAGATTTCTTTACACCGTACAAAGTATCCTTTGTTTTAAGCAGAATTATTTTTCTTCCATGTATAGAAAAATAAAGCAGACAAGTCAAACACAATCGTAATATTGGGGAATGTTAGTTCGATGAATCTAAGGTACCTTCTCCGGTTTATATACCAAGGAAAAGTAGATATACCTAGTAAGGATGTAGACAGCTTTTTACAAGCAGGCAATCAGCTAAAAATTGAAGGACTAATAGGAAATGATACCGATACTGGACAGGTTTACCAAGAAAAAATTAACGTTTTATTTATTGGTGATCAATGTTAATACATGATGTTAAGTATATTTTATAATTTTATGTCTTCACTCTGTAATATAGACTCATAGGGAACAAAGTAGCCAGCAGTCACAATCGCAACACCAACAAGTTCATAACAGTGATATTTCATTGGCTCATTGTTCTCCCAGAACAAGTACAACACCCACAATCGCAGTCACTTTATCATCCAAATCTGTTGCTGTCTCTTCGGCAAAATGCCAGTCGCCACCAACTCCGAATAAGAAACCTCGTCTTACGGAACCTGTAGTGGCGGGAAGGAGTGCAAGTAGTTCAACTTCAGGAGAAAATGCCGATGTTCCTCCAGTTATAGTGGGAGAGCCAGTTACTCTTAAAATTTCGTCAAATCAAACTCAGCCGCCATCGAATGAAGTAATTGACCCATTGGATGATTCGCAACAGTATGACCCTTGTGATATGGAAGGTGACGGAGAGGAGGGAATTGATTTTAATAATCTCAAAACAGAACCAATACAGGTGTATTCTGGCTACGAAGAAGGCGACCAGTCAGAACTGATGCATAATGAAAGTGTTGGGGAAGGTAACTGAAATTTTGAAATATTTATACAACTTCTCGAGTTTGAGCTTTTAGTTACATAAAACGTTTGCGACAGATTCGTATGGTGCACATGTTGACGACCATTATGGATTACCACATTCCAACCCAGCCTTACCTGTTCCCGTCGTGCCATTACCTCATCCTGCCGCAGTGTCTGGTCCTAGCACAAGTAGTCAATTCTTGAGTCGTCCAAGGGGAAACATACCAGGTGAGAAAATTTGAATTTTATTTGCTTTCAACTTTGGTAAAATTTCACCAAGAAAGAATGGAATAAGTACACTTGATCTCAGATTCTAAAGAAGTATACAAGTATGTAGTATACAAGTATTTTCATACAAGTATAAAAACTCTTACATGGACGTAATGCCACACGGCGTGTCCGAATTACTTGTCTAGTTTTAGTAGCAATTTTACCAAAGTTGAAACTTTTAGTTGCTTGTTACCCAAATCAGTCAGCAGAATACATAGAGATATATTGAAAATTCAGGAGAGCAAGTCAGGTGCATATCCCCTGGCATTATAAAATCTTAAAGCGTTGCTATTTTAGCAATTCCTACTGTTGCCCAAGGTTATATTACAGTTATATGTCGCTGGTTTATCTCTGGGTACAATTAAGTATTGTTCTTTGTTCCGCATGCAAACTATTTAACCTGCGATCTATCCTTCATCAGGTGAAGAGGTGTAGGTTTGCTTTCATAATGTTTTCGGTATAAGTAGTAGTCATTCTATCGACACACATACCAAAGTAAACTAAAATAACTTGGATAAATTGGATAGCTTAGATACGAATATAAACAATTAGGAAATGATTAATGTGGATGTCAAATGTAAAGTTGTATCTTTGATAGGTACTTGTACTTACATAACTTCATCTTTCGACTAATGAAGTTTTTTTTAAAGGAAACTTCAAATGTATGACAATGACAAAAGTAGTACTTATAAATGCTTTTCTGATGGCAGAACCATCTCTCCTTCATACATCTTTATCTTTGATAAATTTCGAATCCAACTTCAAACAAACATAGAGAGAAAAAAGTTCAGACTATCTGTATTTTGTATTGGTCCATGTTAATAGATAAATATCGAAAAAATCTACAAGCAATATTTCTTAGACCATCAAATTTTTTCAACTTCAACAATTAATATATCTCATATTCATTATCTGTAACACCTATGAGAGACCAAAGACCAATACAGATAGTATTGAACATTTATCTGCAGTGCTGATGCAGTTTGGTTGCAATATGGTGTTGAAACATGAATAGCATTCATAGCTGTCATGAATTTTAAGTGTCCACCTTGAAGTGGTACATAAATTGTTGTGGTTGTTACTTGCACGGCGGGGCGTACATCTGAAAGAAATTACTCGAGTCATATAAATATTAATTTTTGATTTGCAATTAGAATTATTGTAAAAGTATGCGGTAACGGGCTCACGACTATTTAACCAGTTTACCACAGACAGGAAGAAATTCGATTGAAATTAATGAAACAGTGGGTCCCCTTTGCAACACGGAAACCATATTTAAATTCATTCATTGATTCGTTGCATTTCCATGTTGAAATGAAATGCTTGAATTTGTATTCGATATGCACCCCATTTCATATAATTACAAGTGCGACAAGTTGACAAACTTGTCAAAAATTCGTCCATTTAAATGTATGGGTAACCAACAGCGACTACTTGAAAAATATGTCAAATTGTCAGCCTGTCATTTTTATAAAATTGGTTATGGTCTAGAAATGCATCAAACTTAAAAGAAATTAAAAGCGTTCTCACATACGATCATGTTTTGTTTTAGTTATATTGGACGGTAAATTTTTTCAAATTCAAAATGAAGATGATAAGGGACGAGTGAAAGCTAAATGTATGGTCTGCTTCGGGATGAATTCTAAAGATGTTCTGATTAGTGGCCGATTTATACCCACATCAAATTTCAATACTCATTTAAAGGTAGTAGATCAACATGATATTTGTTAGATAACACGAGAATGAATGGACGAATTGGTTTCAAAACTATTTATCATCATTTTTTCTTTTTATTAACAATTTCCAGAGAAAACATCCAAATGAATATAAGATGTATGAAGAATTTCTTTTCTCAATAGGCCGTAGTAAAAAACCCATCGTCATTAATCCACCCGTGGCTTCGTATCCGTAATATGCAAGACAGTTAAATGTTGCTACTTTTTTGATTGTCTCGTAGTCATATGCAGATATGTGTATTATTTGTTTTGACGCTCTCGTTGATGTTCTGCTCAATTACAAAAGGGGTTAAAGTTATTGTTACGAAGAATAAAATCGATCAAATTTAGAGAAAAACATTCAGAATAGAAGTATCTTCCCTTTTTCACACACACGCTCAACGGCTGTCTTGCCCATATTAATCAACTATAGTTGGTATAGTGTGAATAAAATCAAGAAAAGCGGCAAAGATTGTACACTCTACACTGCCATATTAGATTGACGGATTTACAGGCAATTTAGACACAGTTCGTTCGTTCCATGTTTATTTATGCTGTTCATTTGTTACGAAGAATAAAATCGATCAAATTTAGAGAAAAACATTCAGAATAGAAGTATCTTCCCTTTTTCACACACACGCTTAACGGCTGTCTTGCCCATATTAATCAACTACAGTTGGTATAGTGTGAATAAAATCAAGAAATGCGGCAAAGATTGTACACTCTACACTGCCATATTAGATTGACGGATTTACAGGCAATTTAGACACAGTTCGTTCGTTCCATGTTTATTTATGCTGTTCATTATATATTCTTGACTTTACAGGCCAAGAAACGGCCCGTAGAACGAAACGCAAGCGAAGTATCATTTGGGAGTATTTTCAAAGACAGGAAGATGCTAGGAATAAAGTTCGATGTACCATGTGTCACCGTGTATTTTCTTTAGGATCTAATAAAACTACTTCTCATATAAGGCGCCATCTATTTAATGTACATCCTCATCTATTAACGAAATAGTATGTTTTTGTAGTAGTAAAAAGCTTTAATCAAATCAGTCCACAACTGCACTGATGTTTGGAAGAGTCAGATTGTACTAAAACTCGTTTGTTGTGCTGTAATAAATACCCGAAACATAGAGCTATTAGAATCAGCTTATTTCTCATCAGTTTTTTAAATTTAGCATTTTCCTTTTCTTGTTAATATTCATATTAGACATGCGAGGACGAAGACTGGGAAAGAGGAGCGGAGTGTGGATGCACTTTACGGATGCTAATGAAACTGGATCGTTAGTTAGATGTTGCATTTGCTTAGCTATCATTAGCAGATCGGATCAGTCAACAAGTCCCATGCTGAGCCATCTTAAATCAAAGCATAACATTCACATAGATTCTACCAGAGCCGGCATTAAAAAAAATAATGTCCTGGAAATGTTCTAATCATTCAATTTACCTAAATTCGTACTACTCATAAGCAATGCACTTGTGGTAAACGGAGAAAGAACTGAGTAAAGGCAATACATATACTCATCTATCAAGTGTTATTTAAATAAAAATGGTTAACCTGCAAACCAAGCAATTGTTAGTACATTTTGATGTGGCACATTTTGTGTAAAGATAGAATGGAATGAACGGTTAACTTTGTACAACATTATTATGGCATCATATTTCTCCGATCCGGTGAATTTAAAAAAGTTAAATCCGTTGCACAAAACGCTGGCGAAAAGATTTGTGTCGTTTTTAGGATATATATACAATGTACAATAGTGTTGTTTTATTTTATTTCATTTATACCGACATTTTTTTCATAATTCATTTCTTTTCAAATGTATATAAAAGAATTATCACCATAATCAGTCCTTGGAAATAATGAGATCATTCCTTCCACGCTCATCGAAAATATTGCATGACATCTTAAATCTACTAGGACAAGTAGTTGTGGCCATCTTTAAATAGAAACACAGTCGAAAAAAATCACCATCTTCGATTTTGCTAAAAATTGTACCATGGATACAGTCCATGGTCATCATCATTTTCCCAAGAAAGCTCGCCGTGACAACGTAACGTTTGGGAGATATGGAGGTTCAAATTAAACAGGCAGTAGCGTCCACATGGTAACTATAATTAAGTTGAAATTAGTGTCAATCGAGAGATAAAGGTTTAAGGTGTACCATAATGCACAAATAATTTTAAAAATTTATTTTACCGCTATCAATTTTTCAATTTACAATGAATTTTTGGTAAAAATTAGAAGTTTTCCGCCATTCCATTTCCTGTACTTCCATTTGACATCCAATTTTCACAATCTTGATGTCTAATGAAAGCTAAGAAGACGGAGTACACTTCTTTTTATAACTTTAACTTAACATAAGCAAACTATATGAATTTACATGAGTGTTACCGTTTTCTTACCACCCCTTTTCATTTACCTGCTGTGAAAAAGATGATATCTCAATTTAATAAACCTTGTAATTACAGGTTAAGTGAAAGTGGAAGGTACCGCGTTCTTTTATTAGAAGCTGGTGGAGATCCTTCCCCTTACAACAGGTAATACTTCTTGTTAACCTTTCACAGTTGTTTGATTTGATTAATTAAATTAAAATTTTATTTATTAGAATTCCATCGTTCGCCCCTTTTAATTTACATTTAAATACGGATTGGCACTACCGGACTGAATATCAAAGAGACACATGTTTCTCAGTTGATGAACAAGTATATAAATATTAAATATGTAAAAATAATACACTTCTATTTTTGGTAATTGTAATACACAATAAAGATTTTTTGCCTTTTTGAAACAGAAAATGCACTGGCCCCGTGGAAAAGTCGTGGGGGGAAGTAGTCAGTTGAATTTTATGATCTATATGCGTGGCCATCCGAAAGACTTTGATCAGTAGGAAATAACATTGTTTTAATTAAATTTAGCCACCATTTAATGTTTATTAATAGTTAATAGTTAAAGTCATTTGTAATTATTGTATATCGTTAGGTGGGCCAATATGTCAAAAGATGATTCGTGGCGATATGAAAATTTACTGCCACTATTTAAAAAATCGGAAAATTATAAAGGAAATTGGCCAAACTGTAAGAAATGTCACCCATACACTACGCTTTTATCATTTTGTGCAATCTTTTAATTTGAATTTCCGCGATTATTCATGCTATAGCTGATTTTCACGGAAGTGGAGGCCCTCTTTCCGTGTCAAAACAATCATTCCAACCAACTCTGGAATACTGGCTTGAAGCAGGGAAAGAACTCGGGTTTGATACAACCTCTGACCCAAATAGTTATCAAACAGCAGGTGTGTTGTGTGTTACACACATTTAATTACATCAAGTTAATTAATAGATATGTTAATAAACATTAAAAATATTTCTTCGTCATTTAAATGATATAGGGTTCAGTCCAGTCGACGCTACAATTTCAAATGGAATGCGTGCAGGAACGTATGAATGTTTCATAAAGCCAATTTTGAAAAGAAAAAACTTGCAGATTTACCGATATGCACACGTGACCAAGGTGAGCTGAGAGCCGGTGATTGATTTTGCATCGAGAGCATTTTGTTTCAATAGGCAACAGCCAAAATCTATAATGTAGCAACCTCACCGAATTGTTTTTCGCTTTAGATTGAACTCGATGATCATTTACGAGCAACTGGTGTCACTTACGTTCGAGATGGAAGAATTTTTAAGGCCAAGGCTAGGAAGGAAATAATAATTAGTGCTGGGGCAATAGGAACTCCTCATTTACTGATGTTGTCTGGAATTGGTCCGGCAATCCATCTTATTGAGCATGATGTAAGCTTAAAATAATTACAAATTATTAGGAACAAAACATTGTTTTAAAAGTTTTATAGATAGAATTGTTTTATCATCGTATTTAGATTATTCCTCGAGTAAACCTCCCCGTCGGCAAAAACCTACAGGATCATGTTCTGACTACCGTGGGGCCGTTCATATTAAAAGAACCAGTTTCATTTTTATTTGATCGTGACTTTTCACTCAGTACAGTAATAGAGTATGAGTTGAATCGAACCGGTAACTTCTTTAAACTTAAATACAACCTCCTCCGTTACCCGACATTTCCTCCAGGAAATACAAAACGCATTTACTGTAGACTTGGCAACAAGAATGCAATTTCTTAAAATGTAAACCCCATGTACATACACACTTGTCCGAGGTTTGTTTACACACATTTTTGTGCGTAGCCAACGCAACAACGGTGCCTGGTTGAAGGATTTATGAAATTGTCAACCTACTTTTTTCATTTTATGGAGTCCTGCCAATGTAATCGTAATTTTTTTTTCAAGCATGATAACGATAACCACGTCGGGCACGCGCATGTATGAAAACCAAATTCAAGAGATTAAGTTGTGTGTATAATAAAGGAGCATTTAGAAACGAACATAAAACATAAAATCATGACTAAAAATATAAGCGTTTGGAGATTAGAAATTGCTATTGTCTTGAAATTTGCGTTACAGCATTATCAGGAGGAGGGACAGTTGAAAAATGTGCCACGTATAACTTAATCGAACTTAATCAAATTTTATTCTTGTTAAGGTCCAATTTCTTCAAATATTGTTTCTGGACTCGCAATGCTTTCAAGTTCTGTGGCCGAAAAAGATTGGCCGGACTTACAATTGCACATGACAGGTTTGGGAATCAGGCACGGGGGTTCCGAAGACTTAACAATTTGCTTTGGGTTGAAACCTCATGTACTTTTAGAGCTAATTTCACCGTACACGGGCCTGGATGCCAGTTTCGTATTAGTTGATTTAGGTAGACCTAAATCAACCGGTGTTGTCGAACTTAAAAGTGACGACCCTTTTATTCACCCCAAAATTGACCCACGTTATTTTGAGCATCCACATGACATGAGGGCAATGATTGACGGTACTTACAATTATGGAAGTAAATCAGTTTACGTTATAATCCAGAAATTGAAGTGGATTTATCATGAAATTACTGTTATAGGAATGAAATTTGTCGTTAAATTGTACGAAGAAACCAAGGCTTATCAACGTATCGGAGCCAAGTTGGCTGCAAAGCAGCTTCCGGGGTGTGAGCACCTACCATTTAAGTCTGATGAATATTTTGAATGCTACATACGCCATTTAACAATGACGATTTATCACCCATGTTGCACAGCTCGTTTTGTAAGTACTTAATATCTGATAAAATATGGAATTAGTAAAAATGTATAATGGTCATGCTCAATTCCCATTGATGACTTCATTTGTACTATCACAGGGGCACGAATCAGATCCTTTGGCTGTTCTGGACTCAAAGCTAAGGTAAAACATTGTCTAATAATTGAATAATTATTGTACAGAGGAACGAAGAAAATACTTAAACTTCTGGTCTGATTTCCCATATTTGTCTAATGGTATCACAATTAAAAATGAATTTGCAGAGTAAAAGGTGTAAAAGGACTACGAGTGGCTGATGCATCAGTTATGCCCATGATTACCAACGCAAACCTAAACGCCCCTACCATCATGATTGGGGAAAAGGTTTCAGAATTAATTTTAAAGGTGTGGGATTCACAAAATGAATAAATGCTCATATTTTATTTCAAATGGATATGTGATTGGTGCTAAATGTGAATGAAAAATTAGTGTAATAACGAGATTGTTTGTTTTGTCAATGACTGTTCTTGTAATCAATTTTCTCTTCGCAATTATACTTAAAAAATAAATTTGTTAATACATTTCTAGTGGTTCTACTGAGCAAATCTTTAAAACATGTGAAATTATTGAAATTAAATTATGCCATATGTGTAACGATTCTAGTATATGTAGCTTTTAACGTTAAAGTTAACACCAACGACCTCGGGTAAAAGAAATATATATTTTATTTAACATTAACATCTTTGTGTATGACGACTAATGCTATTGGGTATGCCAACTTAAGCTTGGAGCCACAATTTACCTCTGCTCTTAAAATGTCAAATTCATACATTGGGGTCTGTAGCACCCGTGACCGGTGACCCACTTTTGAAACATACTTTATTACCATTTGAATCACTGTAATGTTGACCCGCTCGTCACTCAAATTTGGGGTGAGATGCCATCGCCATTTTTCACCAAACCATGTCCATTTTATGCTCTTTCTAAAATAGTATTCAAATCAAAAATTGATTAGGGGCCCGACCCCAAATTTGGCCATTCACTACAGTATGGTTAACATATGGTATATGGACCTTCAAATATTGAAGCCCCTGTAACCGAGGAAACCACTTCGAGTATTGGAACGTCATTATGTGCATTTTTATTTTTAAATTCAATGTCAAACTTTTTCATGATCGCACATGGTCATTAGAAAAAAGTTCCAAAAGTTCCGGAACTTCATAATTATGAGACCCCTAAATGCACACATATGCTAATGAATAAATTCCAAAGATATTAATACAAACAATTAATTCATTTCATCCATCTTTCCGATAATATAGAGACAACCAAGAGAGAACGGTTACAGGACCGTTGGAATAAGCAATCAGACGAGGCACCAGTGAAAGTTCAAATTTGTCCCTGTCTGTGCGCATTAGCTATGTATGTTTTGTATAATTTTACAAATCAACGATGCAGCAGCTTTCCAACAAACAGCAGTTGCAGTTTGCAGCTATTGTTATTTGAATGTCAAAATTGAAACAACGCGCGCAATTTCAATATTTTTGAAATGATTGAAACAAAAAGCACAGCGAAGCTACGCTACAACTGTCTTCGTGTAGTCCATTTGTTTTTTTTCCTCTCACAAAAATTAGATGCTTTTTGTTACAGAGGATTTACCATTGGAAGTAAAAAAAGAAATTTTTGTTAGCCATTTTGCGATCCATCCTTATAGTACTCCAACTTATGATTGACTGATTATTGTATGGGATTGGACTGGAATGGAAATATGTAAAACTAATATGCATACACAAACAATAAGCGAGCTGAGGTAGATGTTGGTCTACTGTTTTCGATGGGTGATATTTATGTGATGATAATTATACTTCAAAGCGTTGTTTGTTGCTAATGTTCCTTTCGTTTCTTTGCTACAATTGGACAAAAGATACTAGAATTCTCAAAAGAGCAGCATGTGAGAGTGAGACCAATATTTTACCGCTTTTGCCTTTTGTTTGTTCGTTTTGATCTCTTAGGTCTTGTGTCACTTAAAAACTTAATATAATGTATTCGTTGAAATTGTTAGGTATTGTATTGCAGATATAAACGTGTAAACGGTTTAGGTACATACTACTAGACTAATTTTCAAATCATACACGATCGGACGTATATACATGTTCTAAATTAATTACAACAATCAAAAACAATTAAGAACATAAATGAAAGTAACCAAGAATCATTACTAATTAGTCCAAAAGTGTATTTCAACAAACGTGTTTCCCCTACTGTGTGTAAGGTTTTCCCTAATTTAATCTATTGATTTTTCAAATCCGTGTTTTAAAAAGTCATCATTACCTTTCTTGATTAATAGAATAGATCCCGAGGCCCATTATTATTCCAATATTTAATTTGCATG
Organism: Callyntrura sp. NNG-2020; assembly: GCA_027744055.1. Classification (NCBI taxonomy): domain Eukaryota; kingdom Metazoa; phylum Arthropoda; class Collembola; order Entomobryomorpha; family Paronellidae; genus Callyntrura; species Callyntrura sp. NNG-2020. The sequence continues at coordinate 35,455 of JAHZNE010004732.1, read as the reverse complement.
AAAAAATAATGATAGGTACTTTTGGAAAGATGTTGAAGGTTTTACATACTTTGCCTATCGAACACGTTTAAATAAAAATATATAAGGCTGACCTGCCAGTGAGTTAAATAATGAAGAACAACGTATTTTGAAGTATTGTACGCATATATATACAAACAATAAGAATAGTCTTCCGGATCCGCAGCCTTCATTTCATGTCCGACTGAGCAATAGGCTTAAATTGTTCAACTGAGTGATTATTGTATTGTCCTTGTAAATCATTCAACCGTGAAGGCTCCTTCCGCGCCCTATTTGGTTCCGACGTTGTCGTCAACTATCATTTTGGAATTATGCACTTAATAAGAAGGTAACATATTCCGTACAATTTGCAGAAATTTTTAAGTGTTGGAATGACATCAGCAAAAGTGTAATTTAATTAAGATGGGATTTTCCGGTTTGCAAACTAATAATTTCATGTTTATTTCATTTTAGTTTATTGTTATAACTTTAAGCTTATTTGTCAGTGTTAATACTAACGATTTATTCGTTTATAATGGTTGAGTTTTAAATTTTGCTAACAGTTTTAGTTTTGGAAGTGCCATTTCCACAGTGCTGGACAAGTTTAGCCTCATTGCGCAAAATCAAGCTAGACAAGGTTAGTTAGACTTTGCAGTTACGGTAAAAGTGAAGCAAGGGATTGGTTTTGGGCAATCCTAATAATAGAACAGATCCCATTAATACTTATTAAATGTAAATATAGGTATACATAAACATAAACCTATATAATAATATTAATATATATGAATTAAAAATTTTAGAGCAAGAAAACAAAGCAAACCGTTTACGGTTTCATCCTATACACGGAAAAGCCATAACTCTTAATGAAGATTCTACAAATGCAAGACGCGATGAAACCTATTTCGAACATTCTGTGGTATTTTCAAACAGGTCCATCAACGTTGGCGAGACCGTGAGAAATGATATGACAGAATACATTTTTATGCATACACTAAAATATTATTGTTCGTTGAAATGTAAACTGTCACTTTTGTAACTTCGTATTTGCAGATTGCTGTTGAGGTTAATGAAATTTCGAGAGAATTCCATGGACCACTAAGAATTGGTTTCACATCGTGCAATCCGTCAGTTTTTGAAAATGATGTGGTTCCTTTAGGTAGAGGTATGTTTTTAACACAATATATGAATTTAAGCTCTTTGATTATGCATTAAGTTAATTTCATTTAATGCAAATCTTAATTTTTTCTGGTATCCCCAGATCTTAAAAACTCAGTTGGATTCTGGATAAAAAGTGTTATGTTGTTTCCTCTCCGCGTTGGAAGCGTGATTTATTTTAAAGTCGACCTCGATGGAACTGTTCTATATGGCGTTAATGGTATAAATGGAGGGATTTTCTTAAAAGATGTTGATATTTCCCAACATTTATGGGTGATTTTGGAAGCTTATGGATCAGTTCAGTCTTTTGGTTTTGTTGGTGGGTTTCTCCGGTTTACCTTGCAATGAAAATGTTGACTTGCAGAATTTTATAGGCATCATGCTAAACGTTATAACCTCATTCCTTACTTAGGAAGAAGAAACTATAAAAATTAATTATTTTTACTTTAAGATAAGTCAATGGTACTGGACAAGGATAATGTCGATTTAATTGATGTGAATGAAAATATCCCGATGTACCCATGTGCAAATACTACTGGTCAAGGTGAAACAAGACTACCATTAAGAGGTCTTGCACCAAATATATTGAACACTCCTTTGTCTGTGAGACGGAATGTACGTCTCGCTTCCATTGAAAATGTAATTCCTGCTCAGTTAAATGAATCGCTATCACCAGTAGGATCCCCACATGTAAGCTCAAGATGAGTTGCCCTGCCATATGCTAAGATCTCCCTTTTCATAGTTTCTTTCTATAGTTAGAAGGAGGTTTCATATAAGATATTCTCTGATTTCTTCCTATTAAAGATGAAAATGCCACTGCAGAATATCTGAAATATCCTTCTAACTATAGAAATTATGAAAAGGGAGATCTTAGCATATGACCGAATAAAGCTAATGCGTTAGACCTCCACAGGAGCTCGTAAACTTATAATTTATCTTCTTCGTTTTTAGACACCGTTTAAATCTCCTTTGGAATTCAATCTTGGATTATGTATCGTCTGCACAGACCGTGAAAAGAATACAGCGTTTGCAGAATGTGGCCATCTTTGTATGTGCTATGATTGTGCAAATACTTTTAAGAATCAAAGAAGCCCTACCGCCAGAACACGTAGGAGCAAAAATCTTTGCCCTATTTGTCGACGACCTATCATTTCTATACTTCGAGTTTACACCTAAAATGATAATTGGATGTCAGAAATCTATGTGCATAGTAATATTGAACATAAGTGAAGTACAGCTTCCTACCACAAGTCGACAGAACATCAAAATTTTAAAAATTGAAACAGCTTTAAAACTTAAGATTACATTTAATACTTTCTCATATGTGATATAGAATGCCATTATTGAATGCAACTAACTTTTTAAATTTACAAATCTAATGTCGTAAACATTTTAATTCATTAATATTTTATTTTCGTATTATCGTATTACCGTATCTTATATTTTATATTAAAAGGGTTTTAACCAGTGTTTTTCATTTTTACTGCATTTTATATATTATTTGTTGTGCGCTTTCAATTCGTGTTCAAAGATAATCTTTGTGATTTGTAACGTAATACATAAATAATAAAAAGTAACGTTTTTTAATGCAGTTTTGTTGGAACTAGTTTTAATGAAAACCAAACCCGCTAAGTCCAAAATATCCAGCATATAATGGCGGAGGAAATCGATTGTACCACGGGTACAACCTATTACCTCTTATTTGGTGATAGCTTGGTTTCACACCACCGGGGTGCTGATGTCCTAGCACCGGACTGATCTGATATCCTGTAGCCATTGCCATTGATGTTAGTAAATTTTCAATAACATCAATTCCAAATGACCTCTTTTGTCTCCAAACAGCCGTCGAATCATCATCCTGCATGATTTCTAAAGGAAATGATGGGTTGGCCAACGGAGAAATATTCTGAACCAGTGGGTAGCCTTGTGCCATTTTTCCCAAGATGAAATGCACACTTAATACCAATAATGTATTCATCTAAACAAATCTCAACAGAAAGTTTTTATCCAATTATTTACTCTATGGAATAGAATATAGAATTGGTATGTATTTATGCAAGACTTAAGGTAATTGGTAATGTTTTTGTTCTTACATTATCCAGCAATTTTTCTGAATTTCCTCAGCAGAAAACAAACCCCTCCTTGTGATGATCAGGCACAGTCTCCAACAAAAAAATCATCAGTACCTTTTATATGCCCAAGGAGCTCATTGAAAATCATTTTGATTTCAAAATATCAACAGACATTTATTACTAAATGTTGAATGAGTTTTATTTATACAGTTACAAACCACACCCTCGAGTGACATTTAGCATATATGATTTCCCCTATTTTTGGATGTCACTTTAATATTTTACGAAAGTGTGTATTGTGTTTTGCGAGTAATGTATTGTCAATGCAATACTACAGGAAATACGCACAGCCTTACATTTTGTTTTGAAACTTTATTTTTGAATGGACATGTGATGTAAGTAACACGGAACAACTTGGCTGATTTTTTGTAGCGTGAGGACGCATACATAACTATACTAATAACAAATTACTATTTTGTGCTTGTATAGCAGGCCTTTGACCTATAAATTATAAATATTTACTTTCATCTGTAATTGTAGAAATCAAATAACATTTCCTACGAGTGGTTTGAATGAATGCGAGTGATGTAAATAATTATTAATATTTTTGTGCCACCCCAACATTGCTCATTTTACACATACTTATTCGGTCAATTCTTATTTTCTTATAAACCTGAGAAATGTTACACGACATGCATATGTATGTAGGTGTACACTTAACCAAAAACAATACGTATTAATAGTATTTGGGTATGTAAGTACTTACATGGAAAACAATGTAAACAACAAGTAACAATGCTACCCATTGGTTTGGATGGGGACTAAAAGAAAGAAATTACTATTCTAAAGAAACCATGAAAATCATAAGTTCTTCATTTGAGCTTATTTAGATAATTGCTTTAAACTACCATTACTATATTACTATCACCGCTAAAAGTTGAATGCATTACTTATACTATACTGACTGCCGCTACATTGTGCATTAAAACTACAATGCATAAGTTGTATGCATACATACATGTGACTGAGGATTGAGTATAATATTTTTAAATATTTAGAGATTGGCGTCTCGGGAAGAATTTATCGTCAATGCTGACAGTATGAACTAAATGTGTGCTTTGCACTACGATGTTTTGACTATATTGCCTATACTAAAATACTAACACAAAATTGAAATATTACACAACAACAACTATTTTAGTCTGATACATAATTCAATTTGTAGTTTCTTCCAGAAATCATTTTAAACCTGTTTTATCAATTCACTGTTGTACAGTTTACACATATGCTAAAACAGACAAGGCCACATTACATTTACGAGTCGCTTCATCTTTGAAGATTTATTTTGACGAATTCGCCAACGACGCCAGAATAATAGTTTCCTTTCCGTTATATTGGGAAGAAACTTCGCCTGAAATCCTGTGTTTATTTCAAATCCAGTAATTTCACTAGGCACGGCTTTCCCTTCTCCATACTTGGTGGCGATATGAAATATGTGCTAATAGAGTAAAGCAATATTGACAATGTAGAATTATTTCGTTTCAAGGGGAGCTCTCAATACTTGATTCCATCCAACTAATAATTATTCTAGATAGTGCTTACGTTGACATTGTTGCAGGTAACAGCTGAACTCTCTACGTAGTTTAGGGCGCCTATTTTGTTGGCGAGTTTCAGGGCCTGTGTTTCTGAAATCGGAGCTTGTCCATCGTCCATCAATTCAAGGAGCATATTGACGTTTGATCGGAGATCTGACTGAGTTCCGACTAGCAACAATTTCAACGGATTATTTGGATCCTCCTTTACCATTCCATGGCGCTTCACCTAATAAAAATGATTTACGGGGACAACAAACCATCATCTTGAAATTAATCTGAGCGAAAATATATTGTATGTTTCAACATGATTTTTATAAATACATAAAATACCTCCGGGAGCCATTTCATTGTAACATTTGCAAAAGAATTTGGATTCATTACACTAAAGCAAATTATCACCATTTGTGCTTGGCTGTAACACAAAGGGCGCAATCTGTCCATATTATCCTTTGAAAAATAATGAAGTTGCATGATTCAGTCACAATCAACCATGATCACCATAAAAAGAATACGTTATGTGTGTGTATGTGTGTGACAGTATTTACCTGTCCTCCAGTGTCACAAATTAGCAAAGATATTTCACTTCCCATATCTTTCCGATTACCAGCTACACCCTCTTTGCTTCCTTTTGATGTTGATGTCGCATTACCCCCGACGTGACTAGTGTACACGTGATCATCCTGGGTTGTTGGTACGTACTTGATGATACTATGTCCATGTTGTAAGAAGCACCGGATTAGTGCTGTTTTTCCAGTTTTGGAATCTCCAATGAGGACACACTTAATACGTTTCGTTCCCGAATAGTTTTTCTGCTTTTCCAATAACGGTTTTTTGTTTCCTACGGAAGATGATTGGCTCGTCCTTTTTTTAAAAGATACCCGAACATCTCTTTCTGTTTTTTCAGACAGAGGACTAAGTTGTCCACTTTCTGCATAAGCGCAATTCTTGGTTTCCAGTTTATAACTGTTTGGAGCAGCATTGGCATGCTGACTCGACGAAATAGCCGATTTCATGGAAGAATGCACTTCATCTTCCATATTTTTATTATTTTAAATTAAAAAGGACAGAACCTTTTAAGTATAAAATATGTTTAAAAATAAAGTTATTAGCCTAATTAGCTTGTGTACAATAAAAGTTGCACTTGCTAAAAAACTAAAAGTGCGTAAGATTCCCACACTTTAAAAGAATTTATCTAAAAGCTTGGAATTCTAAAAAAAATGCCCAACTACACATTTCTTATGAAACCTTTTCGTTTTATTACAAATAATATACAATTGTTTGTATTGGCCTAACTAAAAATATATAGGAGCATGCAATCTTGTACAGATTACAGCAAAATATAATTACTTATTAAATACATTATCTTTTACTCTTGTAGAATTTTCAAAAATTGAAAATTCTAGTCGTATTTACTACGGATAATTATCCAGTATAATAAAAATATTATTCATTAGGAGGAATAAAACTCAAATCAGCGACAATAACAACGTTTTGTATAGAAAGACAAAGTTGAATTAACTAGTATAGTACTTCGTTGCAATTCTTCTTTTTTCAATTTTTTCTTTGCTGTTGGCTGGATAAAGTACTCACAAACTCACAATCAGGTAAACATACACAGAGGTTCGAGGCACATATATCGTTACATCTCCACGTTACTTTTCTACCGTTCCCCTATCTTTTTAACTGTCGCTGCGTCGTGTCCAATATGATATACAAATATGCAAATATGTAAACCAGTAGAGGCAGATTAAAACGGAAATTATCCCCACACTGACAATATCTTAAGAAACTCCAATACAATAGTCGCAGCCGGGTCGGTCTCTGCATGCTGTGTACAATGAATCAACTTCTAGGGTCAACAGTACACAAAGACGATTTTCTGACTGCACATATAACATATATATCTCAAGAAACGTAAATGCCCGCACTCCTTTGTAACTTTTCACTGTAAGATGATATGTGAAGGTCGTTATCACTATAAAATTGAATATTTCCTTAATAACAAAACGTATTAGAATAATAGGGTGACCACGACCAGACCAACTTGGCTTGGCTTGTTGAAAGTTTATTGAGCAAAGTTTGCAACGTATTCACCTAAATTTATGGTAATGTTTATGATGATAACAATTTAAACAACGTTCTCTACATTTAGCAATTGTGCCACGACATGGCAGCAGATAAATTTAGTATATGCATGTATGTGTTAAATATTCAAAAGGAGAAAATAATTTTGATATATAGACGTAAAACTAAATTTTTAATATAAGTATTTAGTGAGCAACGAGAACAGGGTTTATGATGAGTTTGAGCGGTTCGTGTTATAATTGATTTTTGGACCGCAAATCTTCGTTACATGACAAGTTATTCATAGTTTGTTGATAGGAGCTCTGAGCATGGTAACTTCTACGAAGGTTTAGAGTGGAGCAATTGTAAAAAATCTGTGGTATCAACTTGCATCTTAGCGGTTTTCTCGACAAGAAGGCCTGAATGCTTGAAAGCCCTGTTTACAACGAATCTGTTAAAATCTGATCTGGTAAAGGTGCAACGTAAAATAAGTAAGTACAGAGATATAACATGAAGATAAATCCAGGAAATGGGATGAACTGAACCTTTTTAATACAAATTTTACATTCGGTATCATATAGTGTCGGTACATCTACTGTCGGTCGAGCCATTTCTAGTTGTCTGACGTGCGTTAACATTTGGCTAGGCAAAAAGAAAGAGCTGTGTTTTATAGTACACTGGTTGTACTATTTTTTTGTACATAATACCGGTGCAAATTGTGAGATGATAATGTGAATGCTGCCATTTTTATTTTTTTCTTGAAACCATAAACCAAAGTCAAAATAGGCATGTTGCATTTACATTAGTGATATTAATAGTTTCATGAAAATCCACTGAAAATTTAGAAGTGCGCCCGCTTGTATTTTTTTCATTTAACATTGATTTTGATCATTATCATTGCATCTTCTCGGCATTGAGTCTTGAGTCACTATGCATTGATTGAGTTCGGTCGATTTAAGGCTCATTTCAAACTTTTAAACAAAAGCTGTCTGCAACCACGGACTCGTGTGTCGAGTGGTAACTGCATGCTCATTTCTTACATAAAATGATATACTTATTATATATTCCATGTCTAATCGTCTTATCTTCTAACAAAGATGTACACACGCACCCAAATTAGGGATGCAACATAATGGATATGAAACAAGCAAGCAAGCTGAATAGCATTTTGGGTATTCACCTTTCGGTATTTTATGAATTTTTATCTTGCTTTGAGATAGTTCAGGACATTCAGTTTATGGATTATTTGGTTTATGAGATTTTTTTGTTAATACCATCCACCATCACTCAGACTGTTGCACCAAAATACATTGTTTAAAATACCGAGGCATTCTATAACTGGTTTCTGCCAATGCATGTGCCATTGACCATTGTTCATCTACCTTTGAGTTGTAGGTTGCTAATTCAGTTGTATGCAGTTATTGCCCATGTGCATATAATTTTATTGGTTTTGAAAAGCCCAGCACGTATTTGAATTGTTCTGTAGACACGTCATAAATGACTAAAAATATTTTGTCAGTGCAAAGTTTCTCCAGTTTTCTGGTTCATCAAATGTGCCTCAACTAATCCTGCTCATTTTGAAGCGGAATTGCTGTTAGGTCTATTGGTTTATAGCCTTTTATGAGTAGGACGTGCCTACTCATTCGAAAGAATGTTGGGCAAAAATTAATTATCATTATCCCAGGCATTTACCAACGAGGTTTTCTGGTATAGGGTACTGAAGTGGCAAGCCCTAAGTCGGTTGTTTGGTTCCATTCGCTAGCAATATACACCTTTTTCATTCCTTTGCGAGCAGACAATGATTGAGTTAAATGGAATACATTAGAGGATAGAGCCATAATAATTGAAAATTAATACGCAGACGCAGGTGCCATTTAACGTACACACACTAAAATCATCATTTTCGTACTGAAACAAAAGGAACATTCCTATTGTTTTACAGACCCGCTCATCATAGTGTTAATCACTACTGAAAATTATCCCTGTATATTTTTTAGCGCTCATCAAATCGATAATGCACTGATTTAGTTTCAGCCTTCAGCGATTTGTGTAAATAACCAAACCACATATTTTTTTGGTTTGAACCAATTTTAGAAATGGCATGGACAAAAATAAAATAATTTAGTACAACAATGAATAAATGGCGAAGTACGTAAAATATTGGGATAAAGACTGACTACAAAAATATTTATTTATACTAATGGGCTCAAACGTTTTAAAATTTTATACTAATTGTCTTTAAACGATTAAACATGTATGTCAAACCCATCGTGTTTACTCTTTTACCTTGCAATATATTTCATCCGACTCCACAAAATTAATACAAACGACTGGATCTCGTTGCGATTTCCGAAAACTTCTCGCAGTTACTTTGGGACGACCAAAATTATCCAAGACTACATTTCCCTTCGAATTGTAACACTGATTTACTCGATCAAAGAATGGAAGACAAGGCCAGTCACACAAGCAACCTGGGTCTGGACGATACTGTATCTTGTTTATGAGATAAATTGACGATGAAGAGGATAGAACCTCTCCTTCCTGATCCACGTCGTTCTTAGCTGTGTCACGTTTTTTCGGCAATTTTTGCAAAGAACCACCCTCTTCTAAACCTGCTGTGTCAGTGGCTGGTTCCACCGAAGCTATTTGGGAAATCGCTTCTTCTGCAGCACGTTTCTTTCGAAGGAAACAGGGAAATTTTCCAGTGGATCCTGGGCACAAGTTCTTCATAATAGTTTTCTTAGCCGTTTTCATTTGATCCCCTTCATCTTTGTCATCCTCTTCCTCTGATGAAGAAGATCCTGGAGCGTTGGTTGCCAAAACTTGAATATGTTCTTCCGCTATGCAATGATACGATTCTGTCCGAACCCATTCACCGCATTCTAGAAAATAACATCATGTACGACACACCTGACTCACATCGTTTTAAAAAGTTATAAATCTAATTTACAAAATGTATTAGCTTTAAAATACCCAATGCTCTATTAAAAACAGGGTCATCCTCATCCACCTCTAACTCTGCTTGTCTCACGATTCGTTGGTTGTTCTCAAATAAAGTATTTATACCAGCATGTGAGGCTAGTTCCAGCGCAAAGCTGGACATGTGTATGGGTACGTTTCGTCTTCTTCTTTTGTTTATCTGATTCTCTTGACTAGTTTTATCTGAAGGACATGCTTTATACTTCCATACACGGCATTTCTTTATCGTGGTCATGTTTGCTGTACCGTTGGCATTTTGAGAAACTTGTCTGTCCAAGTTATATGTTCCCATCAATGTGAAACGATCACTTTTAACGTTACCTTTGCCCCCTTCGTCTTCCTCTGAGGATACGGTAGAATTGCTGCCAGGTTTTACGAAAATTTTTTCACGTTTAACTTTTGCGGTTCCTTGTTCTCGTTTTCTTCTCAGAGAACTGGGCGTTTCAACGGGTTTCGCAACATTGTCATTAATTATAGAGGTGAATGAAACATCAGCTCTTATGGGAATCCACCCAATATTAATTGTAGTATCAACTGTCATTGCCAATTTCATTCCTCTGCACAGTTGCAGTGCTAAACTTTCCTGAATTAAAATCTCTTTCTCCGAATATGGTTCTCCGTCTGAGTGAATTGAATCCATTTGAAGTTCCGTTTCCTTGAGGGCTACACGACATCTTTGAATGGGGTCAAACCGCGAAACGCAAGGCCATACACATGGACAATTGCCTGGAACATATTCTGGAATTCGATAATTTACCATTTTGGACTGCAGGGTGGGGTTGAAACCACATTCGGGTCGTCGTATTGGCATTGGTGACCAATAAGTGCAGGGTTTTAACATGGGGAGTCTAATTGTCCCACCTATAAATAAAGCTAATTAGCTAATGCAAACATAGGAATTAGAAGACGGAAATGTTGGGTTGGATAGCTACGGTATCTTACGGCACTGTCGTAAAACCCATTTCAGGCATTCTGGGGCAAAGAGGGGAGACCGGATTGGAAACGACTTTCGCAAAAGGGGAAGATACTGGTTTATAGGTGCCCATAGGTAATATCGTTTTGGATCATTGCTTTTCAAAGCACTTTGTCCAGCCAATTTCTGACAGAGCTTGGTCGCAATTTTGAAACTGAAAAATAAAACACACACCTAATTGTATCAGATAAATGGACAGATGCGTTACATCAACCAAACTCCAATTTAGCTACCGAACGTACCTGACTTCAGTAGGTTCCACCAATGGATCCTCAATAAGTTTTCCTACAATTTCATCATTTTCCCATGGTGGTCCTACATCAGACTTCGTCTTTGTATCACTATCCTCAGTATCTTCTTCTACTTTGCTTGTTTTAGAGCCTGCGTTCTCTGTTGTTTTGTTTTCCACTTTTGTTGTATTGTCATTACTGCTTGTCCGTGATACCCTTGCTAAAGTTTCCGAATCGTCGAAAATGTCGCTGTTAAACTGATTGTTTTCATTGAGTAAAACAAATTTGGGCGAATTCACTACTATTTGATTGCTATTATTGGCGAGAAATTCGCCCCCTTCAATGGCGGATGTGGATATAGTATCGCTATCACGAATTCTCTGATTAATAATAATAGACTCCCCTTGAGTTTGTTGAGGAATGGCCACAACTTCCGATTTAACAAGCGAAGAGAGAGTTGACGTGGGAGGGGTAATGATTACAGTTGGAATTGTCACGTCGGAGCTGGCATCTCTTGCGTACGGGCGAAGCACTGTCTTTTTTTCTTTGGTGTAAATTACATTATCTGCTGAAGAACTGCCATCCGTATTCTGTTTGTCTTTCCTTCTGTCTGAATTAGTTTTTCCCTTGACATTATTTGATTTTGGAGCAGAACGCGTTGGGCCCCAAAATAACGGATTCTCATCTAAATCGAAAGAAGCTGCTCCAGAATTGGTCCCGGTTCCCCATGAAAGTGGTTCGCTCTGTTCCAATTTTTTTGCATTATCCAGTCCAACCGGGGAAGCAGCGACATATAGTCCTAGTCCTGAGTCAAATTTGCGAGCACCTGTGCTGTCTTTGTTGTTGGTTGCTCCCCCATTCATCTCAACTTGTCCTGCTTCGTCATTTGGGAGGTTCTGAATTATTCCACTGGAGGAAACAAGGGGATTCGGAGTTCCGAAGACACCTTGCAATGATTTGTATTAAAGATTAACATGAGAAATTAGAATAACCTTCCTGAAATTCTTGTAAAATATACCTAGCTGTAAAACACTTAAAATTCTTCAACTATGTATGATGTTCCATTAACTTACATGAAAGCCCTACAAATACAAGAAGAACGAATAAAGAAAACATATTACGGTATATTTTTAAGTCATGGTCTGTCTATTTATCGGCAAAATATAAAGAACAGCTTATGAATATAAACAGTATAATATATGCTTACTTTTATCAGAAGGAAATTACAAAGAATGACATTTCGAGAATACGTAACGTATGGCCCGATATTTCGAAATGCTCATTAATTATATCTCATTGCCAAATCATTGCTATGTTGTATAAAAATGGGAATGACCCATTTATATGTCTTAAAGACAATTAAAACAATGCATTTACACCTCACATTGTAAATTTCATTACAAAAGCAAAATTAATGATTTTTTCAAATGGTTTTTAACTAATGATCCTCATTGCGCTACATTTATTTTATGTAGCCGTTGAGCTTTCTGTATGTATGCTAACCTAATGCATCTAGTTTAATTTTTACCCCGAGTTGTTGTTCTACGTTATTTATCAGTTCGCTTTAGTAAGGCTTGCATTTAAATAGAGGTGAAAGGAGAGGAGCGGGGGGAAAAGGAGTGTTGCAGCCTACAGCACGAGCGTATGGTAGGGGATGTGACAACCGGCAGCTCTTTTTTCGAATTTGCTGCAAGGATATTTGATGTTGATGTGTTAGACAGGGGAGACCCCAGTTCTGAAAGGTCGTTGGTGATAGGAGCTATGAGCAACCGCTTTTTAAAACAAATCTATCCTTAGATAAATAAAAATACTCAAAGAATCTATCAATGTTTTTCGTGGCGTATTTATGGCCTTCTCGTCTGGGAACTTTACAAGATCGTCAAAAATGTCAGCTTTAGTAGCTTTTGTATGCAAAGTATTCAATGTAGATTCCACGTAAGAAAGAAATAAGGCTAATTTATTTTCTGTTGAAACAATATTGTTCTTGGTAGCGTTAAAATAAAGTAAGAAAACCGAAGTGCGTTGTTTGACGATGGAGCATAGCCAGAAAAAGGAAAGTTTGAAAGAGATAGATTGCGAAAAACTGATAGGTTCAACTTCATATGCTAATATCTCTGCCAACAACAATCCATCTTCTCACAGTGCTATTATCACGGAGGAATGCTTCCCGCAGCAAAATTCTGTTTCGGTACAATGTCTTTTAAAGGGGGATAAGGTCTTCTCACTCAGTTGTACAAACGGCGGAAACTGGGGCTCTTTCTTTGTTGGTAACTGGTTAAGGAAAACCTACAAGTTTGTCACAGGTAATGTGATCATCACAAAGGACTGGTGCGAGTCAAAATTGTCATTGCAAATTCGGTGGGAAAATGGGAACATTGAAAAATTGCGACAAAATTCCACTGAGATTGCGTACGGAGATAGGGTAAGAAGTAGTAATTTTATAACATCAAAAATGAAAAGAGCACTTTGAAGGGGAAATACACTATTGATGTATAGTGGTCAGAAATCCAAAGTGCATCAGTATTTTCAATCTTAAGATGTAAAACCTGATAAATGTGACTAAACGACTTTGATTATTTCTATTGCTCAAGCAGGTATTTGTGCTCGATAGACAATGCATATCTCCTGGTTCAAAAGTTCGTCTCGCAGAACGTCCAGAGATGCAAGGAACTGTTCTTGGAAAGCGGTACCTTGCAACGGCGGTTACAACGAGCACTAAATTTCAAGAGTTGATATTTGAAGACATTGATACGAATGCACTACGACGAGAGTCTGTACGTTTTTATATATGAATTGTAGTGTTAAAGTTAATCGTGAAATTTCTGTTTTACAAAAATGTATTAATGTATATCTTAAATGTCTTTTTCTATGCATACATAATTAATACTCTGAAACCGTATTTCAGCACGGTTCTGGGTATAAAGACAATAAGATTTTGTTCCGAGGCTGGCTTGGAATTACTTCCGGCTATCGTACGAGATTGCATCTGCAATCTAAGACCGAAGAATCATCAGTCTTCTCCATCGTTGTTGACGGTTCATGCCTTAAACTTTAACTTTGCATTTATACTGAAAAAATACTTTATGTAAGAAGCACAAAAATATATTTAAACAACAAAATGTATATGCAAATTGTAGGGCATTTGTCGCAGCGCTTTAATATTGGGGATGATATTAACCTGGGATTCAAGATTCTTCGAGCGGTTGACTTTGTGGGCGGCGAGAATGGCGGCAGTAACTGGCTTGTTAATTTCTTAAAATACTACAACACGACCGCAACAATTCTTGACCTCGAGGTGACGTTCCTTGCTTTGTTTGCATTTTTAAGCCCACGCCCTTCGAAAATGTTCATATCTGTAAGCCAAATATTTGGTAGGTCCATTAAAGTGAAATTAACTTATTCTACAGATTGATCAGTTAATTGTTTATTGGATTGGAAAAGCATTCACTCCCAATGTTGCACCAAATCGATATGAGCTACCAAACGCACCGGAAGAGATAATTCCGTACGAAGAACTCTCTCATGTGCATTATCTTTCTGGAGACGTTCATTCTCAAATGTATTCCAAAAGTCTCTGGAACTATGAATGCCCAGATGACAAGTTTCCTGTGTCAAACGATCGGTGGGCCCAAAAGTGGTGTAAAATAATGGATTGGGATCGTTGGGAATACTATGATGACAGTGTGGATTCTCAGTCAGACATTTTCAGCAATAAGTACATAACGTTGGAGATAATGTATACACGATCAGTTGTCGATGTTGTCTGGAGTGTAAGTTTTACAGTAGTTCCATATATTTATAGCTAACGCACGTCATATATGTGTACCGATGTCAGCTTGTGGATAATGGGTTTCTCATGTCTCCCCAGAGTGGTGATATAAGTACACATAATTCGGGAGATGTACTTCCCATACATATCGGAAGCGTATGGTCAGACACGATGAGATTTCAACTGGGTTCCGTAGTCAGAGATCGTATGGATATTGAAGACGAAAGTAAATATGGCGTGATTTCCAGCTTTGACGATGATAATTATGCAACTGTCCAATGGATCACACAAACTCAATTGGAAGAAAATCTAAATGTTACCGCGTCCTCAGTATCTTTATGCAACGTTGAAGAAATGACAAAATATGAATTTATTTTAAAAGTTAACCAATGTCCCCTTGTTAGTTGTGGGCAAAACCAAAAGCTTGGGGTAGTCCTAGGAGTTTGTCCAAAAACATTCAAGGTAGCTCGAAAAAATAAAACTCTTTGCTGATCACGTTAATGATTACGATAGCGCAATACGAATACTTCTATTTTTTCTATTCACTTCTTTCTTGTGTTGATATTAGACACGTGTGAAACTGACCGACGATGTTGAAGAACAGTTTTGGCCACACGAAATTGTTCATTACAAATGTGACATTTTGCTGTGTCCCAATGACAATCGCTGGACACACTGGTACACAAAAACAATGAATACGCTTGCATTGTTGCTTGAATCGAATTCCAAGTTAATTGTGAGTGGGAAAATAATGAAAAATAATATGAATCAATGGTTTAGGTATGAACATTTGTTACCTCCATCGGGCATCACTCAAGTGACCCCTGTGTGTACTGGAGAAGAAAATACCGAAGAAATTACTGACGCATGGATTTTGTCTTTAAATCCCAGTACACTATCTCCAAAAAAGAAGTTTGAGTGTATTAACAAAGTTCCGCCTGACAATATATTCGTGCACGAAGAATTGATTTTTCCTACACATGAAACTAGTTTTCATCAAGCAATGGAACGAGAAGTTGCAGAAATGGAAAAGAGTGTTCCGAGTGGATTGTGGGTAGAATGTTACCAAGAACGAGGGGTATGATAAAAATGCAATTACTTATGAAAATTCTGCTATATCAACTTTATTAGAAACTACACAATAAATGTATTTCAAATATACGTTTTTAATGGAATGAATTCTAGGACATATTTTCTGCCATTGTAATGGGTCCTAATGAGTCCATATTTGAAGACTTTATATTTATCTTTGATATTTTTATAATGGAAAACTTTCCTAAATCCGAACCTCACATTAATTTTCGATCAATGGGAGTCACCTTGATTCCCGGTCATTTGTGCAAATCTGGAGCAATGTTCCTTCCTACAGAAACTAGAATAGACGAGGAAAGTTTTTCATTTTCGTATATTATGAATCTACTCCTGGAGGTGAAAGGTATTTAATACGACATGTATTTGATTATCGCTCAATATATTCTCATGATGACTCATACAAAAAGATAACGTTGCTCATAGATTTCCTTGGATTACCGCTGGAACTCATTCATGAAAAAAATAAAATTACAACGGTTGGAGTCAAAGCCGAAGGTCCTGAGGAATTGTACAAGTTTATAACTCTGGCAGTTTTGGATTACACCGTAGCATTATTACGAAATCCCCCCAAGAACTGGCATTCTGTTATCATGAACCATTTCACTGAGTCTTTGCCAAGGTTCACGCCGGATCGTTGTTAATTAGAACTGAAACACTTTCAATCGAAACATTTTTCTTTCAATAATGCAAAAATTTTCTCCTAAAAATTTCAGAATCATTGAGCGTTTTAAACATGGGGGAATACAACTCAAACATGCCATTTCTACCATCTGCAGCGAAGAAGGTCCATTTATTTTTAAATATCTTTGTTTTTGCTAATACTAATAATAGGACAACACAATAATGTTATTATTGTCACATTGTTTAGGAGATTTACCAAAACTTCAGTATGAAACAATAACCATCTTGTGGAATGAAACATTTCTCAAGAGCGTGACAACAAGAATAACCGAGCTAGAGAAAATCTCTTCGTCCCTACAAGTTTAAAATTTTATACACCATTGCCATCGATTATTTTATTTTTAAACGCGTTGGTTCAACCAACTTGGTTGCATTCCTCTTTAATTTAAAAATTGAGTGTTGTATGTATATTATAATTATAAACCCCTTCAGGCGTTTCAGTACAAAGAATTTTTTATTTATTTTTAGGTACATAATAAAAACGAGTTTCATCGTACCGAATCGTTCATACCATAGTATGTACGTTACGTTGTCCTTAATACATAACGATACACGACAAAATATGTAAAAAAAAAAGTAGAAACTTGTTATACATACGGTCCTTGTATGAGTTTTATGTAGATCTAAACTTTTCATCAATCGTGTTACCAATCCATCTGCGAATTGTATGAAAACCAATGTCAGTAAACACCGTGTAATAATTCGGATTACATCCAGACCGTCCGTCGGATGCAGCGATTCCAGCACTAACTACTCCATGTATAACAAATTTACTGGGGCTGAATCTGTCCCGGAAAACAAGGGGGCCTCCCTAAAATTTAGAAAGCGTTTATCTGGTGTTTGATATTCAAAAGTTCAAAAAATAAAATTATAAAACGATAGAAAGTCACAGTCTATAGATAATAAATATGCATTATTGTAGTGCTCTTTATTATCTAAACACTGTGATAGAAGACATACACTATCCCCATCACATGCAGATGTTCCATTTCTATAGCCGGCACAAAATGTTCCTGCATTTAAATACATTTATAAAAATTCAGCTCAGACACAAGGAAACCACAACGGCATGAGTCATGATAGTCATGTTGAAATATTATACCTTGATGAACCAAATGCGCAAATTGTGGATGTGAGTCAATGCACTTTTGACTTAGAATCACGGGCAATTGTGCCTGTTGTAGCTGTTCGTGAAAAGCTTTTCCATCGCCTCGGCCCCATCCAACTAACTAAAAATGTATAAAAACTCAAGTACGCAAATAGTACATACCCACATCCCTGATTTAGGTTTACGCGTGTTTTGTAACTAACCGTTCCTAGTTGATCCGCTTCTGTATAATCTCTAATTTGTGGTAAACATACTGGTCTAACGGTTTCTGTAATTTGGACTGCCTAATAATTAAAAAAATGTTTAAGATGACCAGCTCTAACCAATGTAACGTAACTGTAATTGGAACGTTCATTTAGCAAACCTGGGCAAGCTTTATTATTGCAATATCATTATCCAGAGTGATGCGATTGTACTCTTTGGGGACATAGACGTCCGCCACATTTCTTTCTTGCTCCCCTGTAGACTTTCGATCAAAGCCGCGATGATATTTGCCCATTACTAATTTCAAGCTTGAAAATGCCTTTTTCTGTCCGGAATCCCTTCTTACAACGCAATGAGCAGCTGACAATGACGAATTGACGAAATTATAGATAAGAGATGTACGGAATTGTAATTCTATTATTACAATACTAGAACGCGTTACATACCAGTTACAACTGCTCTCGCGGAGATAAGTGACGCACCACAAATAAACTCCATTTTATTATTTCTAGCGTTTTTTTCATAAATTGCAACCATCCAGGGCCACTTGTAAAATACACGAAATAGTAAATAATTACTAGGTATTAAATATGTAGTAATTAATACTGTATGTTCAACGTTTAGCCGCCAATTCATTTGAATTTAATTATTGTTATACCTTTCCAACTTTTGCTGTCGATCCACCCACAATAAATGCGCCCAGTTCATTGGCAGAGTTTCCACAATCAGCTACACAAGAAAACAAGCCATTTAGCTGACTCCACCGCCCGTTTTCACATCGTCTTGTAGCTTCTTGCACCAATGAAGAGGTCGGCAGGAAATATTTTGCACACCTTCATATATTCAAAAATAAACTTTAATATAATAAGCAAACATTTTCTATTAAACAACCGTTTATTTTAAAGCAACATACGAATAAATTGCAGAGGAGCCAGGTGGAGCCTCGGCACAGTCCACTGGATAGTATCTGCTTGTTTCACATACCACCTTGATCCCCGTTGATGGGTCATCTTGAATTGGCGGACATGCTCCATCGACAGGCTTGGGCAATGGACGCCGCGTGGTAGTTTGCGGTACAAAAGGTCGCTCCACCTCGGGACTTGACGTCGTCTGTCTATGTGACTGTTGTGGTTGTTGCTGCTGTTGTAGAGGTGGGGAAGAACTAATTTGTGACTTTCTGAAATATTTTCAAATATTATTATCATCTTAATGAAATTGAAAGGCTCATCAGACACAGTAAAGCATATTTTTTCACTGATTAAATGATAAATAAATATACCCTTGACAGAGATCCGATGATTCATCTCCTCCCCCTACATTATAACAAAATCAACCTTTATTTGTCTTCATATATTTATGTACTAACTCGAGGATTAAAAGATATTTTTGCATTATTACCCCAACAATCCACTTGGCCGTTGCATAAATAGCTTCTAGGTACGCAATTACCGAATCGACATTTAAACTGTGTAGCTGGGCTATAGTTAGAAGATGGTGCTTAAAATTATCTTAATGCCTTTAATCGACTGTGTATAAATTTTTAGCAAGTTAAAAATTCGCTTACTCGCAAGTATCTCTGGATAAAACCACGGATCTACAACTGAAACTTCCTCCACCTCTTTCATCTAGTTTCAAATAATCATACAATAAATGTGTCACAAAATGTTAAACAAAAAAGCGTATGCAAAACACCAACTATATTTTAGACTTGTTTTACCTTCCCCTCCCGGACAGTCGCTTCTACCTGAGAAGTGTGAATAAAGTACAATTATATCGATTTAATGACCAGGTTCTGTCAACTTCATTACGCATTAAGGAAGCAGTAAAGGCGATTAATGAAACACTAACCGTTACACAGAGCTTCAGTGGCTATACAGTACCCATTAGAACATCGAAATTGATTGTGCAAACAGCCTCCCTGACCATGGATTCCAATAGCTGTTCCAAAATACAAAGCATTCACTTCACACTCTCGCTCAAGGACGTTTTAATAAAAAGCGACAGATATTATTTTCGTTAACTTACTACTGCATGACAAAAGAGTTATTATAACTAGGTCTAGTATGCCCCATTTGGGAAAGAAAGGAGCCCTCATCGCACTTCTGAGGCAATGGTGAATTTGGATAATGATATAAAATGTTTCAGGGTATTTTTGATATTATCTAAACGTGTTACTCCCTTCCACTAGTATTTGTGATTTTAGGAATAATATATTATCGAAACAATGTCATTGTGAGTGAAACTCAGTCTTTGACAATGAGTTCCCAGTTTAAAATTTTTCGACTAAATGCTGTGCAATAAAAACGTTATCATCTTCTTGTTAGAAAGACGAATCGTATAAATCTTTCGTATAATTCAAAGGATTGATTTATCGGAATGTACAAGATCATGTTGTGATGAAAATCTACGTCTAGTTATTAGATGGTCAAAAACCAGTATTTCGAGACAAGGAAGGTGTCGAGTTTGCTGTATAGTTTATTTCATGTCTGATGTGTGTGTACAAAAAGTTTACACTTGGTGTTGTTGATACATTTTCGCAGTAGACTGGACGATGACGGTCATCCTGTGTTATCTTATTTTAGAATTGATCTTTTGTGTGGCTAGTGTGAGTAAAAGACGTATTCGTATTGATTATCTAATGAACTGTTTTGTTGTTTTTTGTGAATATCTTGAAATAACATTGAAAGTTGGGCTTTTGCTTCTTCTCCTTGTTAAATGCCAGGTATACCCAACGAGTAAATATTTTTTCTAGAAAATCAAGGTAAATTTTTATGTGTTACGTACATGAGCATGATTGTCGGGCGGTATGTTAATTTTGGAGAAGAAACCAGTCAGTCATTTATGTTTTTATACACACACAAACACACACACACACACGTTCCATTTAATATATAGGTGTTCTCTATTGTCTATGTTTGATTTTGTACAGTTTCAGTTCGGCTACGGCAAATGGCAATGGATATTCAATACTTACCACATTCGGCACTCTCGCACGAGTTTGATCTCTGCCCTTACAGGTGCATGTTACAACGTTCAAGAACTGTAATGGGACCCAACAACAAGTAGGAAAAAATTACAAAAAAAACTAGTTATCAAAAAGATGCTCACCTATACATTTAGATCTAGATACCTAGTTGGTGTACGAAGTAATCATAAAAAATACTTTCACGTCATAATTATGGTAGGGCTGTGGACAAGGTAGTGGGCAACAGACGAGTCATGTGCAAGTTCTGCACATAAGAATAATGTCCACACGTTTAGATTTTTATTTTTCAGTTATTAATTATTCCTGGAGTGGAGAATTTAATCAACTGGACTTCGTGAATATAATTTGTTAGCTCATTTCTGTATATTGCTTTTGAGGTGTTTTGAAAAAATGAAAAGATCTTAATAGTCCATCTAATACCTACACGCATAGGTATAAAATTAGGAGGAAACTACAATATGTATAATTATAGTTTTCATGTAACATTGTCATGTTGCTCAAACTGATCCGAAAGTGATGATGTCCTAATGCACATGAAATTCGGTCTGCATCTTAATTGAGCATGCATTTATTTATAGAGTAAAATTGACCAGTGCAATTTTATGTTAAAAGTATGCGGCAACATCCAAATTAAAACAAATCGCATTGGTATTTTATCCCGGTAATAATATATTTGGACTGCACAACTAAAACAGAGGCTGGACCGAGCGCGAGCGGAGTAATATGAATATACATAAGTGCATATTAAAATCTTCTGTGGAAATCGTACTTCAATTTCCTATGCCCCATCAGCTTCAACAGCATGGAAACTACTCTAATTCAACAGCAATGGTCACAAAGGTTATCCCATAGAGTAAATAATAATAAATAGAATTGTATTTTTTATCCGATAACCTTTTGTAGCCTTTACTTATGGGGAGTAGGGGAGTTTAAAAAAAAGCAAAACATGTTTCATTTGTAATTCAAATCCACATTCATAAAGTGCCTATCTGCACTGACAAAATTCTTGTAAAGCACCCCATAGCATGAAGTAATTCGACAATGCGATTAGGCCCATTCTGTATTTTTGGATGTTCCATCATATAGCTAAATTCGGGGCTACCATATCGATCCCAGCTCATTCTGTGAAACTCCGTCAATACAGGAAATAGGTGGATAACATGGCCTACCCAGAACAAAATACGGAATATCCTTTGGCAAACATGCCACGAATGGGAAGGAGAAACGCGGTTGCGTACATAAATCGTATATCATATGGCGACGATGACGGAGCATTTTCCCCGATGAATTTATTACACAGATCATCTTTATCAGGTAGCGTAATTTAAAACTGACCTTATTATATGTTTAAAAACTTTGGAGTTACGCTGCTTCCATCATAGTCTCACATTCCATCATTCACACAGACATAGACCCCGATGGATTTATAGCTCGCGAGTTGCAGCTTCAAAAGAGAAGCAAGACCAGAAATGACCAAAAGTCTAAAGTGGCGATTCCATCAGGTTCTGTCTATGATGGTTGGAACAGATTAAATGACGCTACAATGACGAAAAGCGGGGTCATAAATGAAATTGAACAACTGCTTGAGCCACATGGAACCCTTAAAGCTAGCCTGTCAGTAGTTAAGTCCATGCCACAAAGGTTATTGTCTGAAAATTTTGTACCGAGGGATGAGACGGACATAGCATCTCTAAATCAACAGGCCCAGGGTAAACCTGTGATACCCTGGCGAAAACAAGGTGTGAAACAGACTACTTTAGCGGATGAACGGAAAAAAATGTTTGAAAGTTTCGATATGGTAGGGTTGATATTACGTAAAAAGCAAATAACGGACGACTTGATTAAGTTGGGTGTAGCACACTGCAAATTTTTTTCTTCTGTAGACTAGTTTTGAACCACCGGAAACACCTCACGTTTCAGAGTCGGCCTTACGAAAAGGGCCGAAAAAAAGCAAAAAGCGAACAGAAAAAGCACTTGGTGCGTCCACCTCTCCAGGTAAAATAAAAGACTTCAAGGATCCATATTTTAATGTACAACCGAAGGTGAACACGAAGTGGAACAAAGTAGGTCCTCAACAAGCAATATTGAATCAGGATGCCACAGAGGATACAGAAAAGGACAATAAACTTCGGCGTTTGGTCAGCGATGCCGAAAAGCTGTCCCACCGTGCGAAAAATAATCACATTAGGCCCATGCCAGCATTTCCAGAAAAGAGACAGATGCCAACCTCGGACAACAGATCAAAACTTGTAACTAACTATCCTGCTACTGAGACGGTAAAAAACACGACAGATCAATTGCCGTTAACAATTGCACCAAGATTCAATTATAGAAAGACGTTAGGATTGGCAAATAACCCAAATAATTTTAAAGACCGGACGGTTGACGGACTAAGTCAGACGGCATTGTATGGAGTAATGCCAGCTCACCAAAGAGGAAAACAGGAATCTTTAGCTTCTTCGAAACCAACTGGACATTCGATGAAAAGCATGTTTTTGAATTTGCAACGAATCAACAATGGAAGTGTCAATAAACGAATTAATTCCACAGATAAACTCCAAGTGGGTCGTTTTTCAGCTACAATTTTAGGAACTCCGGTTATTATGAAAAAACCAACACCTCCATTAACGACAATACAGGCACCGCCGTCACCATTTTTATTATCGAAAATATCCATTCAAAGTCAAGTAGTTGAAATTCCAGTAAATGGAGAAAAAATTAAAGCGGGAACATCAAAATGGAATAAAAAGGAACCAAGAGGGGAGACAAGGACAGGAAAAATAACGCTACATAAGGCAAATGCTACTGTAAAACCCACTTATAACACAGTACCAATTAAAACGTCTCCGCTTCTACCAATTCCAAAAGTTGCTCTGCAACCCGCTAAACCAATACAACCCCTACCACTGCAGACCAAAGTCATTCCATCGATAGGGTCTCTTCCAAATAAGTATAATAATATTTATATTGGACCATATTCCGGCTCTGATTCAGATGGCGACCATCATAGTCCAAGTAAAAGATGATAACGATGATATGAACATTGTTGGTTAACACTTCTCGCAGTGATGCTAAACTTGTTACGTACCGTTGCCCTACTATGTAATTTTACATGACAAAAAACAGGGTGTCGCCAGATCAAATTAAATTTAACGTTTGTCTTGCTCAAATAAACAAAGTACTTTTACGTTTATGTGCATGATGTTTTGGAACTGCATGGGATTGTGCTAAATATTCTCATAAATTAATAATATATTACAATATATAATGTTGGCACTTTGGCTCTCATCCCCGTACGTGGGTTAATATTGAAATAGTGTCAGTGGAATAAATAAAATGAATACAATATTTTAGGTAAGATATCAAATCAATCCGTCTATTAGGCGTTGTCCGTTGTCGTAATATGTTCGCCTGCTCTAACATTTTGAAAATCAGGAATTTTGATACGATTTCCTGTACAGAGCAATAGAGCCAAAAAGGCTATTGATTCCCTATTTGCCTACGAAATTCTACGGTTGGTAGTTGGATGGCCCTTTGCCGAGCTGCGTCTCTATGAAATATGAAACAATGATTTAGCTGTGTGGTGTGTGGGTGAGGAAATCGATGAAACTATATAATTAGTGAGCCTGTACGGAGGTACTCCTCCATTCCAAGAGTTTAACAAATCTCTGTGCTGACAACAATTGACCTTATGTCGGAAACTCAACTTGGCACAACCGGCTTCCGTTCCCAGTAAAATACCTAAAGCTCACGATTGGGGTGGAAACCAAAAGCCTACTCGGAATCCCGATTAAATCCAATACAGCATATGCATAAGCGTCATTGTACAACTGTTACATTGTTACCTCTTTGATATGTCAGATTAAATGGTGCAAAACACTAACAAACGACACAACACAGGACATTTGTGTGATAGCAAAAGTGTTTAGTGTGTGATTCTCTACAATAATTGCATGTTGTTTTATGTAATCACAACATATCACCATATGTATATACATATGCTTAGTATTATTGTAAATATACCTCAAGATTAAATGACGTCATATCGCACAATCAGCATCTAACAAGAAACCGCACATGCTTTAGTTGTACAAACATGACATGAAATGGAATCCGATGTAGCGTTTGTTGGCATTGTATTTTTTTATGATTTTCGTAAGCGTCTGTCAATTGTGTGTGGTAGACAGGCGCTAATCGTTTGCAAATTGCGATGTTCCAGGTAGGCAACATTGAGCTACAACGCAGAACTTACCTTGTAACTTGACTTTGTAACAGTGCAGCGGTATAGTATAATCCTAATGCACCAGTAAATTGATATAAACTGATGTTGAATTATTTTATTCATATTCGTATCTTATAACAGAGTCATTGTAAACTACTGTTACTACTAAGAAAAACTCGAGTGTAACGAGAATTGATCTTGCAAAATTCGATGTATATTATGTTTAAATGTTGTATTTGCTAAATGTTTTAATAATTGATAATGAAAAAGTAATATTTTCGTTCTGTCATTGTTTTAACGGTTATATTGTGTACCTATACTAGGTATGTTTGAT
Source organism: Callyntrura sp. NNG-2020 (assembly GCA_027744055.1). Taxonomy (NCBI): domain Eukaryota; kingdom Metazoa; phylum Arthropoda; class Collembola; order Entomobryomorpha; family Paronellidae; genus Callyntrura; species Callyntrura sp. NNG-2020. The sequence continues at coordinate 9,994 of JAHZNE010004732.1, read as the reverse complement.
GTACGCTAGTACTATTCATTCAACATTTAATTTATAAAATATTGATACTAGGCATTATCCTGCAATATATGTAGCATTAAATTATAATCAGTTTTCGAAAGCATCAGCAATTGTTCCTATTTTCACAGAAACATGATGCAGAAGAAGAAGTAATTCATAGAGACTGCTATCACGCTCACGCGTAAGAGTCTCATTACCTGCAACATCTACAAAATAGATGACGTATAGAAGATATTAACAGGAAATGAAGCACTTATTTTACATCTTGTGTTTAGAGGACTACGGATTTTGTGTCAGGTTTCACGCAGTTTTGCTGTTTCGTATGATTTTCGATGTGCATTCAATATCAATAAATAAAAGAAAGCGAGTTTGTTCTCATTCACTTGAACAGTAGAAATGAAATAAATAAGAGCTTTAACATTAATATTCGATGTGGAGTAAAACTGATGTTTTATAAATATGAGTTTACCTTATCCAAAATCGATTTATCTCATTTTGATCAACGAGTATTTTGAGCGTTTTTCATTTTATGGAATAAAAAGTAGGTAGAATTTTTATAAAGTTACATAATTTCAACACAATATTTTTAACCATTTAAATATACATTTTTCATTGTATGTTTTATTCCCAGCTACACTTCCAATTTTTCTGAAAAACGGAATCGGATACGATGAAGATACTGCTACTGTTATATTTCATTTATTTTTTATGTTTTGCTATTTTACTCCTTTACTTGGAGCCACCATAGCTGACTGCTTCATTGGGAATTACAGGTATGAAGAAAGCGGTTAATTTTGAAGCACGCTGGCCCATTGTTAAACATAAGTAAATATTGTACTGTTTTCCTTGTATTTTGCAGAACAATTATAAGCTTTACGATGGTGTACATCGTAGGAAATCTAGTTCTAGCGCTCTCTGCTATTCCAACGTTAGATCTACCTACAGTGTAAATCAACAGCATCATTATAAAATACATTTATTTAAAAAAGACTTTATTTTTAAGTTTATAAGTTTTAAATAGAAAAGTTTATTTTCAGCTTTCTTATTGTTGAAATGTTCACCCTTTTTACAGAGCGTTTGCTGTAGCAGGACTGGTTTTAATTGCTTTAGGAGTTGGCGGCGTAAAACCATGCATATCAACATTTGGAGGAGATCAATTCAAACTACCAATGCAAGCTGTACAACAGTTGGCCTTTTTCGCTATTTTCAACTGGATAATAGCTGCTGCTAATTTAAGTGCTACATTCATTGCTCCAATGTTGAGATCTAGAATTCACTGCTTTGGGGAGACGACGTGCTTTTCGTTATCGTTTTTTGTGGCACTGGCCTTTTTAATTTTATCACTTGGTATGACGCGAATCAGACAGATATGTCGCACTCGCACTGACAACCAACACAGTTCCAAACTCGGTAATATTTCAATTCTCATTTACAATATAATTGTCTTTGTTTAGTGTTCATAGTGGCAGGACGAACTCTCTATTATTTCAAAGAGCAACAGGGGAATATAATTGTGCGCGTTATTAAATGTATTTGTGTAAGAACCCTATACCTTCCCTTGTAAAGTTTTATTTATAATTTTCATTTTGATTGTTAGCTAATCTGTTACCTAATTTTACTTCTAAACAGACAGCTATTTCTAGTCATAGGTGTAAGCAAACCCACGGTGATTCATCTTCTCTTGAAAACGGTGAAGTGTTCAGTAACACTAAAACAAACGGACATTGGCTGGATGCCTCAGTGGACCAACATGGAAGAGAACTTGTTGAGGACATAGAAGTTGTACTTAGACTGTTGCCTTTGTACATGCCGCTGTGTTGTTTTTGGGCCCTGTATGATCAACAGGTAAACAGTAATTGCACTGCACTAATTCTGTTTCACTTTTTCGTCGAGTCATTGTTAGTGTAGTTTTGTGGAGGAATCTTGTTGATGATGATGATGATGATGAGGAATGATGCAAAGGAATTGATTGAAGAATCATTTTTCAATTCCTTTATTCAGTCTTCTCGTTGGACATTTCAAGCAAGCCGCATGGATCGAAAGATGTTTGGGTTTACTTTTGAACCGGATCAGTTCCAGGTAATTATAAAATGGCAACTCAATTTGGATATTTTATATTCTATCATTTGTAACACCTAATTCAATAGTTGGTAACTTCGGTTCTTTTTTTACAGATAGCACATCGCATCCTATTATTAATTTTTATACCAGTGTTTGAAAAGTGTATATATCCTCTGTTGAAGAAATGCAATCTCATGACTAGTCAGCTATCCAGAATATTTTGGGGTGGCATTGCAGCAGCAGTCGCATTTATAATGACTGGAATTTTAGAAATATACTTAAAAGTAAGTATATGCTACAAACATGGCGAAATGATTCCGGAGTGTGATAATTTGAAAACAAACCTAAAATTACATTTGGATCGTTTTTGTGACAGGGGAGTTCTGAGAATTCACCAACTCTTCACATATTGTGGCAGCTTCCACAATTTTTTTTGATTGTGGTAGCCGAAATAATGTTTCAAATCAGTGGAATGGAATTTTCATATTCTGAGGTAAGTTTTAACATTTAAACCTGTCACTGCCACCAACCACAGGAATAATTTTGTAAAATTGTAAAATATGTTTTAATAGGCACCTAGAAGCATGAAATCTCTGATGCAGTCAATATGGCTCCTCACAAGAGCCTTTGGGAATCTAATTGTTGTCCTCATAGCCAAGTTTAAATTTTTTAACGAGCAGGTACGTATTTGCGTCCAATATTGAAATAATTTTGGTGATTTAACTTGGATTTAACTGATTTAACAAATGTACCGCTTGTTCATTGTGTTTCCAGGAATATGAATTCTTTCTTTTTTCTGGACTCATGTTCCTAAACATGTTGTTCTTTGCCGGTCTCAGTAGAAATTACAAGAAGCAAGATAATTGCCAAGATCTTGATTATATGAATAAAGCATGCAATGAATTAGATGGTACTGTTAATAAAGCATTCGAAAAAGTACCTTCAGAATGCGATGTTTTACATGAATAAAGTCATTATAAAAATTGAAAGATGTTACATAATTTGATATTATACGTTATTCTCATTTATTTAATTTGCATATTGATATCAATTAACCAACATATTATTTCATTCATTTGGTTTCACACATTTTATTATGTATTGTACTATAACATTGGTACATTTTGTCAAGAAATTGGAAACTTGTACTGGAAGTAAAAAGTAGCAAAGTAATTCATGTCAAATTAATAACGACACGACATTTCGTTTTACATTTGATGTTTCTATTTACATTTTACATTACAACATTGCCTCTCTCCAACAAGTTATAACTTCATCGTCCGTCTTTCCTCTCCACACCTTTTCCAGGAGCCCCCAGCCAGTTTTGGCTGTTGTGAGAAGGTATTCATTCCCAGGGTCCAGTGAGTAAGTGTATGCACCCAATACCAGGCTTTGGCATAAACGACATGCAACCATAATCTAAAACATTTGGAAACAATTATACACCGTATAATTGAATGATTCTTGCGATTCATTTGTATTGACGTTAACTTACCCGCAGAATTTTAATCTCATCATCACTAAGCTTTCGTACAGAAGAGTATCCCTTTACAACGTTTTGGGCACCAACGAATGGATCAATATTACTAGATTCCTTAACACATTCGAGCATCATGTAGCACACCGTGATAGCTAGCTCATAAACATAAGGCCCAACTTGTAAGTCTCCAAAGTCAATGATCCCATGAACATCATATTCTCCCTCATCTGATGATGACGGCATTACAATTATGTTTTGCTCATTGAAGTCGCCGTGAATGGTACCTAATAATTTGAAATTCATCGGATGAAAAAGATGTGCTTATAACAATCATGATTGTTATATGTACTGCATTTACCTTTTTCCAAGTGTGGATACACAGGCAATACTTGATTGTGATACGCAGTCAAAATTTCAGAAACTAAAGTAAAATGTTTCGTGTTATTTTCAATCACGTACAAAAATTTCTTCAATTCCAAAACATGACCAAGCATCCATACAGAGCTATGATTATCTAACGCCGGGGATGACACGCTCTGGAAAGTCAGCCCTTTTGTTTTTAATGCTTAAATTAGGAGGCTCGTTGTTATCACAGAAATTATTTGTAGTACCTTCAAAATGCTCTCTATCTGAGCAATATACTTTCCAGCCTTCTGAAGTAATTTTGGAGTTGGCGTAACATCATACATTATGCTGCCTTCAACAAAGGTCAAAAGTCGGATTATATGAACATTCTCCGCTGGAGCGCCGTCTGCTATGTTAAATCATGATGTATAAGAGTTTAACATTTTAAAGGAGCCAAGGTAGTGTTACAAAGTTGTGTGCAAGAGTCCAAATAGTGCTGTTAAATACCATTGCCGTCGCCGGAAGCACTGTTTTTGATGGGTACTTGTGCATAAGTCTCGCCCTTCACATTATCCAATGGAGTAGAGCAGTAGATCCCATTGGCAGCCAGCAGCCTCATAGCTACGTGCTCTGCCTCTATGTGACCCGGCTTTTTTGAGTCCATCGAATTTAATACCTTAAATATAAACCTTCCTTCCTTTCCATCTCTCGTAGTCCCCTAAAAGACCAGTGCATTTTTGGTTAAAGCTCTTTTTTAAATTGCAACGGAATAGAAAAGTCCGTAATAGATATATTTAAATAAGTACCTTAACACAAAAATTGTTATCATCATAACTGTTAAGCTCTTTAATGGACTCCACGTGCAGTCCATAATGCTCCACAACCAGTTGCCTTGCCTGTTCAAGGGACACGTTAGGCTTGATCCTTTGCCCTGGTTGTAGAGTAGAAGCAGCAGTTTTACTCTCTTTTGAAGTACTCATTTCAGAATTCAAAGATCCAATACTCGTCAAAGAAAAATCAGCAGTACAAGTCGCGTGTAAGCTGTTGCTGTTACAGCGGAGCTCACACACCAATTAATTCACACGAGAAGCGGTCTTGAACTCTTTTATTTGTCATTAAATAACCTCGTGCCTAGTATTGTAATCAATTTATGAAAATGTTCGCTCACGCCAATTTTAGCAATTAAGTACTTTAATTATCTGATTTGCGCTGTCCAACAACATAGTGCACTTATCTTGTTGAAAGCCAAACGTACATTCTGATTTTGTGTTGTCAATGAGTAGTCATTTGTTGACACTGGCAAACAGAATTGTGAGTGCTCATAAAAATATCCATGCCCAGTGCCATGCATGTTACATAATCTCACTCTTATTCAACACATCAGCTTAGCTAAAGCTAGAGAGATTGACTATAGTCAGTTCACCAGTTTGTCGTGAATAATCTCGCATCATATGATGTAATATGAACGTAGATGTACGACCAGTAACGATATGAAGTTTTTTTTGTAAAAGTCAATGTAACATTATTGGAAGTCAGCAAATGAAGCTCTTTTATAACAACAAGCAAGCTGCTAAGCATAGTCACACCATCACACCACATGCAGATTAAAGCGAGTAGCAAGTGGACGTGCCAATAAAACTAGCAAGTACAATGGGTCTGGAATATGGTGTTAGTGGCATATACATATGAACTGAATTCATTATGGAGAACAATTTAAAATGGTCTGTAACATGGAAATTAAAAATGAAGGGGGTAGGTGGTATGTCTTTACATTTGTATGCTTCTGTTTGTTGGTGTCTAACAATAAGTTACTTAAATGAACATCACAAAATAATCACCTCGATTATTCGATGTCAACCGCACTTTCTACGTCATCACCCGTTCCCCGGTTTAGGATACCTAAAAACCAAATTTCAAAGAAAGCCTAATATTTTTACAAAAGCCTGTTTACAAACTAACACAATCGCTGTCGCTTGATGTTTCCAAGAATTTTGTGGACTGACGTTGCTAGTTTCACCAAATATTACTAGTGTGTGACGCACTAAATAGATGCCAAGCCAATACCCTTCAGGCCATTTGTTTTGTAGACATTCAAATTCCAAATTACTAGAAGCATTTTACATGACATAAAATTGAATTATATTACTGTTCAATTTGACACTCGAGTTCACGTTATCGCCAGGTCAGTGTTTAAGGTGTATAACGTAGAGTGGACACAAAACCACAGAAAATACACTGACAGTATAGGGAAATCCAAATTGACAGTGCCTGCAATACAAGGATTTGGTCTGGCTAGATCAATATCGAGCTCGAACTCCAACTTCATTGCTAGATCAGGTTGTCGGAGAAATCTAAGGTGTTGTTGTGTAAGTAAGGCTTAGGAAAACGGTGACAGTATGTCTGTGTCTTTTGCGGAGCTGCATATGCAATAATACCGATTGCAAGTCATCCGAATAAGTACGAAAGCGTCGAAAGTCAAATTACTTACACTATGATATCTTTTCCATCTCTGTATCTCGCAAGCATTGGGCCATGGGGTGACTTGAGCAATCTAGGAAGCTTCTCGGCAGTAATAATAATGCGCAATATAACAGTTAGCAAAAACATTTGTCCTTCAATTAAGCACATTTCGCTCGGATTGGCAAAGGATAATAGGACTGTTGACTTGATTCAAAATAACTGAAACTCAAAAGTGTTTTGTTTTTTAACCGGTAATGATATGTTGTAGGCAAGGAATGGAATAGCTCGTAGCTTGTTCCTGATGATAACTGACATTGAAGGGGATTTTACAAGTCTATTCTATGCGGCTTTGTTGCGTACCCACAAGTGGTTAAGTGGCAACATTAAAAGAAAAGAAAATTAAGTTCAACTGGTGGAGTAAAGCTTGTAGCAAAGCACAGACAAGGCAAGATAATTTTGTGTTCAACGATAAATGACACCACTTTGATGTTAGATTTTCCATTTTTTGGTAAAATTGACACTTCCAGCTCGGGACGGACGGAGTGACAATTTTGAAACCATTTTGGTAAGATGGACCTGGCCTTAAGTTTACGAAGTGCCATCCGAATCCTTAAGTATTTGCGTCATGTGCAAAGAAGTATTTGCCTGTGTCTGTACTGTGCCTAAGCCTGTGCTGAAGTTCACTATTACAGAAGTAGTTAGGCTTGTATATGTGAACGTCCTGCTTGTCATTTTTATTCTCTTATGACCTGAACAATATCCATTTATCCTCTGACACGACCTTGTAAAATTACGAAGTTTATACTATGACAAATGAAAATTGAAATTAATGATTACCATTTCACACGTATTAATACGTATTGAACAAAAAGTAGCTGCGCCTATCAACGTCGGCGCCGCCGCAAGCTGACGACGACGACCTCTTATGCTTGGTACTGTTCTGAAAAAAACATTTTAGATTCAAACGATGTTAGTACTATAGTACTTAAATACTTAAAGCAGATCATAAAATGGTAGACCATATCAGTTTTAAGAAATTATCCTAGTTTTTATTTGTAAATATGTGTATATACATGAGATTCATAATGGTATGTACGTACTCCGTACTCGGTACTATGAACACGCACACTAGCCACAGCAGTCAATATAAAAATGCAAGTACGCCACCAATTAATTTGACTATATAGTCTGTTATTTATATGGACGACTGCCAGAACAAAAGCAACATTCAATGCAGTTTTGCTCGAGTAATCAATCGAAATAACAAGAGGCGAAAAACTACACTACGATATATCCGAAATGTGATGCGAATTTAAAATGCTGATTTTGCTATTGATAGCTTAACTGTTAAACTAAATAAATTATTCTGGCAAATGCTTTGCATAGATACTCAACGACGGTGCAGCGTCAACGTCAGCGGGAAACGATCATAGGAAAATATAATTCATCATCAGCGAGTACTTGCCACCATGCACTCATATCTTTCCGCTTTAAAAACTAAAACTAATGCCAATTTTTATAAACAAGGGTGCAATTAGGAATTAGTTTGCACTTCACACCCAAGTTCCCCAACAAGTGAATAAACTATATAGAAGTCTACATATAACAGACTGCATAATTTGGGACGTGTCGTATAAATTGAAGTTCAATGCAAAGGTGTGTTTTGTGTTATATATTTTAAACGGTCAGCATGTATACATTAAAAGTTCTATTATATACCTACGTTCACGTATAAACGCCATGGAAGGTCAATAGCCCAATTAAATATGTAGACTTAATGGTGTCTACAACTAGTATGTGTGATATGAGTAAATGCCGGATTGAGTGTATTATCTTATAAATAAATATCAATTCGGCGAAGGCTTTTGATTAGCCAGAATTTAGATGAAGAATTATATAAACTAATCCATACAGCCCACTTTATTATGCAAAGTTTACGAATTACAGTGACATTGGTATAGGGGAAACTGAGTAGGTATGGTTTAACTAGTTTTAAGGATAATGCAAATCGTAAGTAATTTGTGTATGGATCCCTTGACACAAACTTGTTATCATATCATCATTAATATTTTATCATTATGAAAAATCTGATCAAATTCACATTATCGCATCTTACCTAGTAATTCTCAATCGATCACCTTTAACCCTGTGCTGATTATTAATTTCATTTTTATGGCAATGGTAAACTGATAAAGTCATGTAGGTCAGTAAAGAACGCAAGGAGATTTTTCCCTAGGATCAGAATCGATTTATTCTCGATTCAAGGCTTCTTGGTTATGCACAGGCTTTGGTAATTGAGGAAAAAACTCAATTGAAATAACATTTAACAAATAAATCCAGGTGATCGATTATAATTGAATTGAAAATTTCAATTGAATTGCACTGTTCGTTTTTATTTCAATTGATAATTGACAATTGAGTTTCAGTGACGTTTTTATTTCAATTGATAATTGACAATTGAGTTTCAGTGATGTTATGCAATACGCATTTTTACTTTCAAAATCGAAATCTTAGCTCGGCCTGCTGAGTTCTATTAATCTGAAAAGCTTTTTATGTGTAAACGAAAGTTCACAATGAAAAACATTTTCATTCAACATACCTTCCTATGAAATTTCGTTCAATGCAATGGTCAATATTATGTCCAAAGATTGTCCGGAAGTATTACTATATGAGACAACTCAATTTGACTCATTTCAGCTTTGGTTTAATTATAGATGTCACTTACGCACCGTAAAAGTTAAAAACCATAATTGGTTTAAATTATATATAGTACCATTCAATATTTTATTAAAACTTATTACATTATTAAAAATTATTTTTACTTTTAAAACGAACATTTTTTTCTGTGTTATAGCGGACTAGATTAAATAAGAATTTGGTTAATGTTTATTTAAAACTTATTGAAACCATAATTTGTCTTGAGTTTCTCAGCAGTGGTTAACCTCACTTAACGTACCATTTAGTTTACCTCAGATATATATATACTCAGCATAAAATGGTTTAGTAAAAAATAAACCTACTTATTTTTATATATTATATACTTACGATTAGGACTTTTATGTTAGTTAAATCACAACTTTTTATGACGCATGCTCCTTTCCTTATACACTACATCGCCAGTTGTCAGACCAAACAAAATTAATCGTTCCGCTTATTGATTACTCTAATAATCAAACAATTTTGTAACTTATAAAAATTACACATAAGTATATACGTAAGCTATTACAATAAATAAATATCAATATATATATACGCTTAATCTTTAATAATTAATGTTATTCTCGGTTAAAATATGAATACCTACTATAAGAGCGATATAATCGAAGCGATTACAGAATCTTGTATTTCATGATGGTGTGGTTCTAAAAGGGAAAAAATATAACCCATTGTAATGGTGGTTGTATTAACTAGTCTAATCTATTTTGTCTCTTTTCCTAAACTTGCTGATACATCTTACTACCACTACCACCAGAGATTTTGCTCATTGCAGTTATGATTTCAGTAAAGCTTGTTATCCCTATATACATAAATGCCTTATTCTGTAAGTATGTGTGTGGGTGTGTGGGTGTGTCTGTCTAATCATCTACTTTTTAACTGCTGGGCCGATCTCCACAAAACTTTCACAGTAGATTCACAACATTCTAATCC
>JAHZNE010004731.1:0-21169 GCA_027744055.1 Callyntrura sp. NNG-2020 | reverse complement strand
TAGCTGAAAAAAGTTTTGTTGTTTAGTTTAGGTGTACCACTGGGAATTTTATGGTGTTAAACAATTACACATTAGTAATTTGATCTAAAAAGCATTCATTTGAAGCAATGCAGAATGAGTCAAATCAAATGCCAAACTTTTTCCAGGACATATTCCTGCAGTGAAAGCAGCGTGATATTGCTAAATGACAATGTTGGCAATGAAGTGAATGGAAATATTATGAATAATGATCGCCAGCCAAGCACATAAGATTGTGTCGACTTTTTATGTCTGCAAAGAATTGAGAAAGATCTTTTTACGATGTTTCTGCAAGCAAAAAATAATTTTACATGTATGTGGGATTCTTGTCTCAATAACTTTAAGTGCTCAAATCAGCTAAAATCACAAACGACGTTCTCAAGTTATAATCCCAGTATGCCAAAGCTGAAACTCGACATCGTTTGACGCTGCCCCAGGCCTAAATTTTGGAAATTCTAGCCGAGTTGACACAAAGTGCCCATTTGAGAAGGAATAATAACAGCCTAGAATCTTACTTTCTTTTATTATTTTCTAAAGATACTTCACTGTTAAAGAAAGTCTAATATAAATGAAATGAGATTGCCACATAGTGCAACAATACAGAAAGACTGTTTTATGGTTCACGGTCATGTATAAAAATATATCTAGCCTATATAAATAACATGCTTTATTTCTGTTTAGATCCCATCTGGTCTACCTAGGAATTTAGAAGCAGCTGTCCAAAGGTACGGCTCTGCAACGTTTAAGGCTCCAGTGGCCACCGTTCTAGATCCCAACGGAAAACTCACAATTACGCTTTCTTATGGTAAGCTTTGTTGTTTTATTATCTTTTACCAAGTAAATAAAAGGATATACGTGTTTGACATCTGCGGTCTTTTGGGTTTTAGCGTTTTTATATAAAAAGCTTCTTCACACATTACGTAGACAAAGAATATAAAGTATATATAAAGTACTCCTTGTACCATCTTTGCTGTCGATGTTCCTCTGGTTTTTCTCAGATTGTGCAACCACAAAATTGTAGAATCAATTTCATAGTACAGCTAGCAAAGTTGTCACTCTTGATAAAACGTGTAAAAGCTTACATAAAAGTCACATGTATCCGCATCAGTTTATGTAGCAAAAGTGGCCGTAGTTCTGGGAAGGTTAGGGAAGTTTTCGACTTTTAATCAGTGGATTTTAGGTCATATATACCGTTTTGGGAACAATATGTAGTAAGCTCAGTTGTTGGGTATCTAGCAAATCCAGCGTTTGAGAGATGAAATCTAGGGCTTTTGATCTTCTTTTTGTCCACTCCTTGGAATGAATGGGGCGAAGTGGAACAGCGACGGGTGTTCCATTTCGTTCTTTTCTCGCAATAAAAAATTAGTATTAATATATATTAAAAATTAATGTTTAGTGTAGCTCCTTTGTTTCATTACCATTTACGACTAATTGTGAAATAAATGAATTATAGTTTTCATTTTTAGAGTTAGAAAATTATAAATGAATAAAAACACATAATTGATGACACGCTATGATTTCTTCCAAAGCGCATTAACTTCCAATACAAGGCAATACAAGATCAAGCAAGAACCATTTCTCTCAAACTTAAACTATGGAAAACTTCCTAGAATAAGTAGTAATTTGATAAATATCCGCAGTACTTACGTCGTAACCAGACACACAGTGTTTCACTTTCCACAATCTGTGTATGCTTTATTTTATTATTTCCTTTCAGGTAAATTACTAAGTCGCTCCCACAAAATTGCATTCGCTTTGCTCAATAAAACTGGCCATAAAGGGGAAAGTGTAGTCAAGACGGGAGACCGCGTTGCCCTAGTCTATCCCAATAACGATCCTATCAACTTCATATGTGCTTTCTATGGTTGTCTCTTCGCCGGAGTTGTTCCTGTTCCCATTGAGGTTCCATTAACACGAAGGGTAAGTTCCACAATTGATTATTTTCACTATGTTGTAGTTCCTTACCCACCATATATACAGCGGAAAATGTGTTCTGCTCTAATTATCCTAAAACATTTATTGTTAGTGATGTAAATGAAGGCCATGAAGTTAATTATGCCAAATAATGGCCTAATATGCCCTTGGTCGTATTACTGATCTTCTTTATAATTAATGGTAATTGTCTTTCTCTTAACAATACCGATCGTCAGTTTGGGTCTATTGATACAACTTAAAACTGGCACCAAATGAAGTTAAGCTTTGATTTGTAAACCTTTGTACTCGTTATAGAAGAGTAATTAAAGTTGTACCTATAAACACCGATTTCGGGAATACTATAGATTTCAATGCAGACAAAGCTGACGAAAGTAATGACTTAAAATTGAATTTCCAAGATGAAATGCCCCGTATTCATTTAAGAGAAAGTCAAAGTTTCCACAAAATATATATGGGATAAAAAGGTGTTCCCAATTGTTTCATGAACTTTTTAGATAAATTGGTTGTACTGATATAATGTCTAAATTTCATGCAGAGCATTGTTAAAAATTGCCATCTTGACAGAAAATATATTTTGATTTTCATAGGACGCTGGATCTCAACAAATTGGTTTCCTATTGGGAAGTTGTAGTGTTCAAGTGGCTCTTACTTCCGAGGCTTGTTTGAAAGGACTGCCAAAATCTGCAGCAAGCGGTGAAGTGGTTGCTTTCAAAGGTTGGCCTAAACTCAATTGGTTCGTTACTGAACATCTAGGGAAAGCACCCAAAGATTGGTCACCTTCTCCACGAGTCACTGACGAGACACCAGCATATATAGAGGTACACGTCTATTATTTAGCATAAGCGTCAATTGTAATGTCAAGCTTGTTACCAACCTTAAGCTTTTCCTATTGTCGGAGTCGAGTGGTCCAATTCTAATAGCTGTGACATGGCTGAAACAAGCATAGGACATAAGCAGATATGATATATGGTTTCTAACTTTTTCCGCTCGTATCTTAACAGTATACTACGGATCGGGATGGCTCAGTGATGGGAGTTACCATGAATAGAGCTGCAATGCTGGCACATTGTCGAAGTCTAACAACAGCTTGTAACTACACGGAAGGGGAAGTAATGGTCTGTGTTTTGGATTTTAAACGGGAAGTCGGCCTTTGGCACAGTATCCTCACCTCAGTTTTCAACGGAATGCACGTGATTTTTATACCGTACGCGCTGATGAAGGTGAATCCTGCCTCGTGGATGCAAATGATCACTAAATACAGAGGTACGTTACTTTTATCTCGATAGGCTCTGTCAGGTATTTACAGTTAGCATAAAAGTTTACAACGTTGGCTGCGCAGGTAAACACGCAACTATAATGGTGCAAATAAGCCAACCGGCAGCCCCTGGGAATGGTAATAATACGAGTATCTGCATCATTATTTAATGATATCAAGAAAAGATTGATCGAATAGCAGATTACCTTTATGCATATATGTTGTCGCAGCAGTGAAAGTTTATGTCATTACAAAACCTTTACGACTTACGGAATTCTGCTCACCTTCATAGTTTTGCTCTTTGCCACTATCTTGTATCTGTGTATGCAGTTATAAAGGTTGTAATACTTAATATTCATTTGCATATTTTCACAGCAAGTATTGCCATAGTCAAGTCAAGGGATCTCCATTGGGGACTGTTAGCTACGAGAGACCATCGAGATATCAGTCTGGCTTCCTTGAGGCTGCTGTTGGTATCTGATGGAGCAAATCCATGGTCTCTCTCTTCTTGTGACCAGTTCCTTTCCGTATTCCAAAACAAAGGTTTACGGCCTGATGCCATATGCCCGTGTGCGTCATCATCAGAAGCACTTACGGTATCACTTCGAAGGTACGAATTTCCTGCTTACGGCTCTATATACCCTTTGAGAATAACTCTCATAAAATGAAGTTCATGAAATATACAAAAATAGTAGAAGCTCACGTTGCATGTGGGCGGATTTTCTTCAACTAGTTGAAATGAAAAGTAGAAAGTCACTGTTTTGTCCTACTTTCGCGAGGGCTTTGCATGTTTCCCCGATTCCTCCTTTTCTTTGTTGGACATCGTATGAATGCACTCACGTTCCTTCTTTTCTTTTGTCATGTAGACCTGGAAGAGCAGGTGTTAATGCCACGGGAAGAGGAGTTCTCTCCATGCAAGGTTTGAGTTATGGGGTTGTCAGAGTTGATCAAGAAAATTCACTAACATCTCTAACTCTACAAGACTGTGGACAAGTAATGCCCGGAGGTATGTCTTTGTTGTAATTATCCTATTATGAAAGATGAAATATATACTTTTTGATTAGTACTACTACAAAGGAGACAAGAATAGTCGTAGGCGAGTTCAACGTCTACCTTACATGACTTTCGTGTGATTTATGTCTTTTGTGTGTTCTTATTGCAGCTGTGATAGTCGTCGTGAGGATGGACGGACAACCGTATCTTTGCAAAACTGACGAGGTTGGTGAAATATGTGTCCACAGCTCTTCCACTGGTGCCCAATACTGGGGACTTCAAGGACTCACGAATCAAACATTTAAAGTACAACCACTACAAGGAGATGGTACCCCCGTTACCGATTCGGAGTATGTGAGAAGTGGACTTCTTGGCTTCCTGGGTCCGGTATGTCATCTTCACGTCAAATATGATTGATTACTTTTTTACGGATGATCTCGGTGTATAGTTTTCATTTCATGGGAGAAGAGCAAAGATTAACTTTTCGTGTTGTATTGTTTTGTGTTGTTGCAGGGAGGTTTAGTTTTCGTGTGCGGATCTAGAAATGGCTTAATGAGTGTTAGTGGAAGAAAGCACAATGCTGACGATATAATTGCCACCGTGTTAGCAGTAGAGCCTATGAAATTTATATACCGCGGTCGTATCGCAGTGTTCAGTATCAAAGTGCTGAGAGACGAAAGAATATGCGTTATCGCAGAACAACGTCCAGACTGCAGTGAAGAGGAGGTTTGTTTACTTTAACACATTTACATAATAGCTCAGTACACCGTGTAATTTTAATTTTCACTTATGCGCTTTTCCCGTTTATTTGTCATAAATTGGATATATCTATGTCTGTTTTTAATTTATAGAGTTTTCAATGGATGTCAAGAGTTCTTCAGGCTGTGGATTCAATTCATCAAGTAGGCATATTCTGCTTAGTTTTAGTCAATCCTAATTGTTTGCCCAAAACTCCTCTTGGTGGCATCCATTTGTCTGAGGTACAGTTATTCTCATAATCAACAAACACTAATCGTGTTTTTCCATATGAAATATGATTTGTTTTAACAGAAACAAAACATAATCTAGATTATTATGTATACTCACATTTCATGTTAATTGAATATTTGTTTAGACGAAAAGAAGATTCCTGGAAGGAACCCTTCACCCTGCAAATGTGCTAATGTGCCCTCATACTTGCGTAACCAATCTACCAAAACCAAGAGAGATCCATTCTGACGTAGGACCAGCTAGCGTTATGGTTGGTAATATTGTTCAAGGAAATCGTTTAGCTTCAGCTCAGGGCCGTGACCTCGGGGTAGTCGATGAAGAGTCTGATACCGCTAAAAAGGTATGTTTCCATTTAACAAACCGAATAGTAGAATCATATGGCAAAAATGTTCATTTTCAATTTCTTTTATGTATTACAGTATCAGTTCATATCAGAGATTTTGAAATGGCGATCAACCTCAACTGCTGATCACGTCATATTCACATTGCTAAACTCAAAAGGAACGGTCACAATGACA
The DNA here is from genome assembly GCA_027744055.1 of Callyntrura sp. NNG-2020. Taxonomy (NCBI): domain Eukaryota; kingdom Metazoa; phylum Arthropoda; class Collembola; order Entomobryomorpha; family Paronellidae; genus Callyntrura; species Callyntrura sp. NNG-2020. Next base: position 15,460 of record JAHZNE010004731.1, on the reverse strand, counting down.
ATGACATGTTCACAATTGCACAAAAGAGCTGAGCGCGTAGCGTGCCTACTTCTAGAGAGAGCAAAGATCAATACGGGTGATCACGTTGCTCTTGTATTTCCTCCTGGTTTAGATCTCATTGCAGCCTTCTACGGTTGTCTGTATGCAGGTAAAATTTTGCTCATAAGTCTTTATGACATCCCGTAAAAATCCAATTATTCATCGTTCTTGAGTTACAAAAAGTATTTTCCATTATCTAGGAGCCGTGCCTGTCACAGTCCGACCACCGCATCCGCAGAATCTGCAAACTACTTTACCTACCGTTCGCATGATTACTGAAGTTAGCAAATCTGTTCTCATCCTTTCCACCCAAAATGTTATTAAATTGCTTCGCTCTAAGGTTAGTGAGATAAGAGTCTACAAAATGATACTCTTGCAAATCGTATTTGGAAAAGAATGTGAATTCACCCTTTTTATTGGTGCAATGTACTTCCAGGAGGCAAGCAATGTAGTCGATGTAAAATCTTGGCCTTTGACGCTAGATACGGACGATCTGCCTAAACGAAAGCTATCTAGCATTTATAGAGCTCCCACTGCGGAAATGATTGCTTATCTTGATTTTAGGTAACTTCCTCATTTATGAAATCCGGAGCGGGAGTATGAATATTTTCAGAGGACTCAACTAACATTACATTATTTTATTTTCTCAGTGTTTCCACAACTGGTATGCTGGCAGGTATCAAGATGTCACATTCAGCGGTTACCTCACTGTGCCGTTCCATGAAACTTGCTTGTGAACTATATCCGTCACGTCATGTTGCTCTTTGTCTTGATCCTTATTGTGGGCTAGGCTTTGCATTATGGTGTCTCAGCAGGTGAGATGAGATGATAAACTTTACCTATTATTACAAATAATAAATACTTCACAGCGGAAACGTCGTCCAACAAACGTGACCCATTTCGTTACATTCGGTAAAAACTTGGCGGTAGCATATGGTTTTAATAAGGATGGGATTTTTGTTTGTCTGAATTATTATGGAGTGGAACCCAAAATGACACATTACCAGTTCCAAAATTAAAAAAAAATGTACATCGTTACATGTTCGCTTTTATATTTTGTTTAGGGAGCATCTAGTCCAGAACCGTCGACTGTTTACGTGGATCTGAGAAGTTTGAGGCATGACAGAGTTACACTAGTTGAACGTGGCTCCCCTCACAGTCTTTGTCTTATGGAATCCGGAAAGCTTTTGCCTGGGTCCAAAGTTATTATAGCTAATCCAGATACAAAAGGACAGTGTGGGGACTCTCATCTTGGAGAAGTAATGCTCCCATACAATTCTTTTACGGAAATAATGCGTTCATAATACTTTGGAGAACTCAATCATGTAATGGACATTTTTTCCTTATAGATTTGGGTACAGTCTCCCCACAACGCCAGTGGCTACTTCACAATCTTTGGTGATGAAAGTAGCTATGCTGACCATTTCAATGCTAGACTTGTGACTGGGAACACGGGAGAGGTATATGCTCGTACAGGATACCTTGGGTTTTTGCGCAGGACGGAAAATGTTCAGGCAGATGGAGGTACAAAGATGAATGTTAATGCTAACACATCTCCAATTTTGTAGAACTGAGTTATCATTTTTGATTTATTGCTTATAGAATTGCATGATGCTGTCTTTGTTGTTGGAGCCTTGGATGAAACAATAATGCTACGAGGCTTACGGTACCACCCAATAGATATTGAAAACAGTATTTTACGGTGCCATAAGAAGATTACGGAATGGTAAGTTTTTTTTATAAGATAATCACCCAATTTCAGTTGTAACTTTTATCGACCATAATATAACGATTTATTGTATTCGTTGCAGTGCTGTTTTCACATGGACGAATCTCCTCGTAATTGTTGTGGAACTGGAAGGAAACGAAAATGAAGCTTTAGATGTAGTTCCACTAGTTACAAACTGCGTTTTGGAAGAGCATTTCCTAATTGTTGGTGTTGTCGTCGTTGTTGATCCTGGAGTTGTTCCAATCAATTCCCGCGGTGAAAAACAACGTATGCACCTCAGGGATGGGTTCCTTGCTGATCAATTAGATCCAATATTTGTTGCTTATAATATGTAAAAAAAATATAGACAGAAATGAAATATCCTAAGCACATAAGGAGCTTTTTTGAAAAGTGTGTTAATACTAACCAACTGCAAAAATTAATAACTACATACATTGTTCGTCGGTGTATGATTACTGCATAACGCATTTATAAACTAGACACGTCATTTTTTTCTTTGAAGAGGCAGGCAGCTGTGTTCGTTTATATAATTTTTATTACAAGTATTTAAAAAGATAACTACATCTACCACGTAAAGTTCAGGCAGCAGTGATAGTAACAAACTAGTGATGTATATACTTCGGAAAATTATTACCCCTGATGAGTGGTGTATTCATTTAAAAAGTAGTCATTTGTGCAAACATTACGTCAAATTATTACGTTAGTATTTTTAGTATTTGCCATTGTCAATTTTTGCTCATGCTTTGAAACGCTTTTCCGTGTGAGTATGTATGAGCTTTCGGAGCTGACCGTAGTAACTTTTTCAATATTTAGTTAATAAAATATTTGGTCTGCTATTATCACTTATACTCCTTAATGATGCATAATTATGGCGGATATGTAAAAACAAGTTCGTAAAATGTGCAAATAACAATAACACTAGCAAAGTCAATTTCTCACGTATGCTTTACTAAATCACAATCAGAGGTCTGATAATGTTGCCCGATTCATACAATAAAAGAGTTATTCATATTATTATGGAATTTCCTAATAAACAACATTATAAACTTCGTTATCATTCTGCAATATTATTATTGTTATTATTTATATACAATTTTTTCTTGCAATCAAACTAGAAAGAAACTTACCTGTTTCTGTGTATGTACATGTTTTGACTTTAGCAATCTTGTGACTGTCATCATAACAAACTGTGTTTATAAACTAATTTCAGCTTTCGTGAATGCAAAATTTAGCAACGTAGATTTTTTCTACTTTTCAAACCGTGATATTTAAACTTATTTATTGTTTAGTTAATGTTATGAAAAGATTTATTTCATATTCAGCATTGGATGTGATTTTATTTTTAAATTCTCACTTTTCATTCAACACCTGTTGAAAATAGACATTTATTTAAATTCTGAAACTTTTTTTTTTATAATTTGCGCATCTAAGTAAATCAAATACCTAGTACAGTAGCAAACACCAGGATAATAAGTTCATCGATACGATAACCTATATAAATAGACGATTGTTGTGAGTAAAACAATCATGTAGATGTTTTACCTAAGAATCCTTTAGTCATGTGTTAAATGTTAAACTTATAAAATTCTAATAAAATGAATTAGTATCAAATGTAGTAATTTGCTGGCAGTAATGAAACGTGAGGGAAACGTAAAATGACATTTATACAATAAGTGATTTTCTGTATAAATTTTTTCTCGCTTCCAGTAATTTGTTTGTAATTTTTATAAGGACATTATAAAAAAGCGTACAATTCAGTGACTCTGACTTGATTATAATCTCATTCCCGATCTTTGTATATACCTAGGCAGTTACTAGTTTCTTTCATTTGCTTTGTAACACATATTAAATTCGAAATGATTAGCGTACTGTGTTATCTAAGCTATTTTGATTAATTTACGATAAGCATCCGTAAAGAAAAAATATCAACCTTAGTTTAGTTTTATATAAAAAGTAGTGGCGAGTTTCTTTATGCTGTAAGATAATTTTCATAAGTCAGCCATATTAGAGGAAAAATGTAAACGTTTATAACATAGGGTAAAGTACCACCAGTCGATTAGCTGTAAGGTTAGGTAAGTTGACTGTCACACACGCGAGTCTATGTTGCACGCGTAAGTTTGAAAAATATTATTGAATAATTAGCAGAATAATAAGACAATTCCTTATCGGCAAACAATAAATAAATAAATGTGCTCTGATTATGATTCATAAGGCTTTTCTTATAATCTTATAACATAAGCAGCTTTTATGCTGGTTCCTCCGTAGATTTGTAGTAAACATACTTTGACGCATTTACTAGTATCCAATTCGTTTTCATCAGCCAGTTTGATTACATTTACATAATTATTGGTCAATGTAACTGTTGAAATCACGCCAAAAATATTTAGTTAAGACAATACATTTAATATGAATAATTGAGTAATAATTATATTTAAGAGTAATGCATTGTATTTACTATATTATTATAATATAGTGGTTAAGTTATCGAAGAATTCGCGAAATAAAAAGTCCTTTGTTATAAAACTGAACATTTTCAAGCGTACAAGACAATATTTATCTTTCATTTACAAATGCTTACATATACCACATACCTAATGCATATTTGTATACCAATATTTTGCGACGAACTACGAGTTTCATAAAATGGAGAAAGCATTGAAATTACTTTATTTCTACACGGTTTTGAATTCTTAGAACCAGACACCAGAAGAATTATTGGTCTGTAGACTACCGACGTGGTTCTATTAACCTGGATCCCACGGTTGTTGATATTTACCGAATTCATGTATCTATTTCACTAAATACAAACACAAAGTGAAAGGTGGCTGAGCCGGAATGGGAGAAATGAACACAAACAAAATCAAAATAAATTATATTCAAGATAAATGGGTTTGGTGAACCGAACCGAACTGTAGTACCATATGTTCCGCTACACGTGCACGTGCAAATATAAATAATAAAAGGATATTATATTGTTTCTCATTATTCCAGAATGAACAGCAAACATTAAATTAATATGGAATGGAAGAGATGCAAAACTATATACGGAAAATGCTTGTCAGTGGTCATGTCAGACCGTTCAGTTTCATTCAATATCTATGAAAAATATTATTCATTGTGGCTTCATCTTGGGGCAATGTGAAAATGTCAATAATCTAGTGTGCTGAATGCATCGGTTGTTTACAGTTTTATTATCATCCACTCCACTTTAATGAATCCAAGTACCATATTCAAAACCGACATTGGAAGCAAATAATAATTTCTATAGTCTATAATATATATATTTCGAAAACTTTATTACACTTGTCCTTTTATTTATTTTATGCATATTAAACAATAGAAATATACATTTACATATATGTACATGAGATTATATACATTACAACGCAAACCAACAAACATTTCGCATTAATGTGAAATAGAAACGAAAACAAACTGAATTCCTTAATGCAATATGCAATAACATTGTTAAATAAAACGTATTTAAACTTTAATCAGGGATGGCTTATTCACTTACCGGTGGTGTGGGGTGAGTGTAAGTTAAATATGTACAGTGAGGGACATTTCATTTCATTAGTACAAGTCTAGTGGTCACAGATTTTACAGGCTAGATTTATAATAGGTATATGTACAACGTTCCACTTCGCCCCAACATAATCTTACCTGTATTTGTATGCAATAGATGCCTAAAAAAATCAAATAAGGTTAATAATAAATCAAGCTGGCAGATATGGTTTATATTGTAAACTACTCTTATGTGTCGTTCAAACATTCGGCTTTGCACTCTGTTTCTCACAAACCACTACGTTCCAGACGAATAAATATTCAAAACTTCCGGTTTGTTTTCTCGTGTGGTATCTGTAATCTGGAATACTTACTTACATTTTACATATAAGTTGGTATATAAGCATATGTGACAATAATAGACCTTAGTACAAGTTTATGTATACTTTCACTAAATAATATATTCCCTACACACATCAGGAAGGAAAGTGTTTCAGCATGAACATATTCCGAATGCTTTATCAAGGCCCCAACAAAAGAGTCATGCTGTACAGGAATCCAATCGAAGATGCTATATATAACCCAGACTGTTTCGTTTCTCTAAAATTATTGAACGATACCCCGCTATTTTTCGTCTCATCTATTTCAGATCTCTTATGCTGATTGTTCGATCTCGCCGAGCCCGATGACAGTTTATCTGTTTTTGGAATTTCATTCCCACCTTGCATTGTCGTTGGCCTTGGGGGAGTTTGCATTGTACCCTCCTGTGATCCATATTTGGAGGGCCTGGGTTGATCTAATTGAAAATGAGTGTTTTGCGACAACTCCCCTGCTGTATTACTAGATTCGGCGGAATCTAACAACTCGGGGCTGACCAACGGTCCTTTATTAGTCACCCTCCAGGAAGACTGATCAATTCCTGGGCATTCTGCCTCACGAAAGGTACTACGGAAGAATAAAAAAATAGGACACAATGAAAACCAATAACAAAGTAACAACTTTCTCCTCCTTTCTTCCTTTGCATGACAAATGGTCGTTATTATCCGCTAACAAAAGAAACCTTAATAAATGCTACAAGATAGAAGTGTCACTGGACGCCACTTTCTCCAAGGTTGAAAAAGAGGTAAATCACAGGACATGCACGACAAATTTTACTGCGAAACAATAATAACATATTTTTGTCCCAAAAGTAATGATATTGTTGACTTAAAGATTGTTTTATACAAGACATCATCAAAAGTTATTTGGCTAAACTAAATTATACGCTTTTGACATGTCACGACAATTCGTTCTCGTATTATCATGCTTTTATATATACCAAATCATTTGTATTGTTTTGGGTGGGACTACATGAGTTTGTATTTGTTAGAGGGGAAGATGAAAGCTTAATAATAAATATTAAATATAATGGGTGTTATTATCTCGATGTTTCTGTTCAAGGTAAACGTTTCTTATTTGGGTGTCATGAACAAAGTTTTCCTATTAGTTTCAACGAACCTTAACGAGGCACACTGTTGGGACACGATGCTGAGGGATTTGTCAAGAGTTGACAGAGCCAAGGTTGTTGCATTTAAACCAGCTTCCACTGACGATTTATATCTTCCTGAGGAGGACACCGAGTTTGAATTATACTGAGTCACCCGCGAATCGCATTTTTGCGGCGTCTTTTGCGATATACAAGTTCGAAATTTTGCCCGAGCGCTGGATAGAATAAGATCGGAAATCGTTGCAGTTCAGAACAATTACACATTATATATCTATGTTATTTGGAATGACGGATAAATTAAATTAATAAATTGAAAAATATTGAAAGCTGTGTGTCACGTTCAGCGTGGTTTTACGATTTAAGCAAAGTGTTCTGTACACAGTATTTATGTGACAGTAAAATTTTTTTATAGCCATGCATGTCTTCATCAAAGCATTCGTTGTCACAAATATTCCCATTTCATTTATGACAAGTCCCAAAAAGCAAACTAAAAATATTTTGGTAAAATAAACTAGACATAAACAGTTATTCCGTTCTGCTTGATGGATGTAAGGCGAATTGATACACACACCGAAAACATATAATATTAACCCATAACAGTAGTAGTAGATGTTTAGGTTATAACTTGCGAGTGACTAGCAGACGATGTCATTAAAAATTCAAGGCACTCTTCCATGTCCATTTCGTGAACATTATCCACACTCTATACGCGGAAGTCTTGTCATCGGGAACTGAACAGCCATTAACAACTTAATCATTTTGTCAGTCGTTTATAGTAGGTACATGTCCAAACAAGATATGTTCTCTCTTTCTACTGTTGAAATTGACGCATCAATTTGTCCAAAATTCGAGAGCTACTACGCTATAAGGGAAAGTTGTTTGTTTTTGTTTGCGGTAAAAAAATGAAACAATAACTGAGTCATCTAAAAAGTGGCGCAGATATGAAAATATGTCGTTTTCTTTGAACTCTTCAAAAACTGCTTAGAAGTACATCCCAAATGGCCAAACTTTCATTCTCGATAACACTTAACAAGTTAAAACGCATAAAGTAAAAAAAATATCCAATGAAATCGTTTCCCATGTATTTATTGAATTTAAATAAAAGACAAAAGAGTCTTAGAGGAAATTTCGAACGCTTTGAAATACATGTTAAAACGCAAAAAGCAGAAATGAAGCTTTCTTTGTTATCCCATCGGAGTTACAAAGTGAACTTTGACCCCCAGTATACTACAAACGACCTGATCTTTTATGCGAACTCAGGTTGCCTAATGTAGATAAAATAGTAGATTGTTGCGATACAATTTGTAGGCAGTTACTTGTACTTAGAATCTCATTATAGAGACTAACAATTTCTATACAAAACATGCTAAGTCGACTCATAAAGTATGTTTTAAAGGTTGAAGGTTTAAATTTTAAAAGTACATTTGGACTTTTGGACAGAGTAACAGACTAAAATGTCGAAACTCTAAAATATCGTACTACTGCACTTCCTAATAATTGCTCAGGGAGGACAAGACAGGACATTTTTTCCTAGCGATGACTGGCTTCCCTTTCATTGATATATCAATACCACAGCAATCCATAGAGCCATGTAGTGTCTAAAGTTTTTGACTGACAAATGACATATGTCCATATGAATAAAATATTACGCTCCCTGTGCTCCTAGAAGTGTGAGAGTGAAAGTGGAACTTTGTGTTAACAAATTGCCCCATGCGTGTATGCCATGTATGTACTCACACCCGCATTGTGGCATTATAACAAATTATTATAAGGTCGTATTCTCCAAATTTACTTCAAATGTTCTTTAAAAATGCGTTTTGGGCGCGTAAGAGGCTATACTGAATACTGAATGAATATTTAAGATAGAACGACGTTCTCTAAAGAGCTTACTAACAACTAACGACAAGATGATTACACTGTATTGTCACAAACCAATAAACCAGGAAATACTTGGAAACATCAAATATGAAAGAAAAGAAGGTGAGGACATTACATTTGCAATTTGCGAGAGAGGACAAGAGGATTTCCGGCATTTTCAATATTTTATCGGCGACAAAAACATAACCCCACTACCCCACTTAACTTTTCCGTTTCTTTTCAAGCACCTTGTCAATCACAAAAGAATAGCACAATACTTGGGAAAAAATTGATCTAATTATTTGGCTCTAAGAGTGCAGAGTGCAATAAACTTTTTAGCCACGCGTGCTTTGTATAGATAGGGGAAGGGACAAAGGAAACGGTGATGTTATTTTCTTACCAGCATATTTGTTTGATATTTGCTGATCCTCCAGATACCAAATCAATCAAATATCGATATTGATTACCACAGTAGGTTCCTTGGGTTGATATCTTTTTGACACACTGTAATAGATGAATCCATAATCAGTTTCGTTATTAATGAGTACAGTCAAGTGCATTTTAATTTTTGAATATGAATAACTTACCGGGGCATGATGTAGGTACGCTAAATTGGGAAATAATTTTTTTTCAGTTTAAATGAATACTATTTTGTCGAAACCTTTTACATGTTATAATCACAATACATATAAATTTCACTGCGTTACCTTTTTGGTAATCTTGGTCTTGACAAAGTGTGGACATTGATACACTTGGATCCTTGAAAGCCTTATCAAATTCCGTTTTCTGCTGCCTTGTCATACACCGACTGGTGTAGCCTCTAATGCACGTGGCTAAATTGTTCCATAAACTGTAATTTCATCGTAAATTTAATGTGATAGACTGCTCATTTCATTTAATTTCTAACGTAGATATTTAGTTTTGATATTGAAAATCATGAGTTTTCAACATACTTGCAAACTTTCTCCACTGATTTGGGGTTATCAGGAACTACAAGTTCTGGATCTTTGTAGAGAGGCTCTGCGTTGTCAGCACATTTCTTTAACTGTTCGTCATTACAAGTTTCCGGTGCTTGTATTAATGCTCCATCCCCCTCCCAGCCTAAAATACATGATAAAACGGTATGTCGTTCATATGCCGTTAATTGATGGACAAAGCTATAGACCCACTGAATATAAAAATAGTAAAAATGACAAGTATTCTTTGTTGTTGAATTGTTTCAAGGGATAGAACAGCTCTGTTCAAACATCAAAAACAATAAGTAAAATGCTTGGCAAAATTTGAACCTGTGATGAAAATGGAAAGTATTTTGTTTCATGTAAAAACAATACGGCAATAACGACTGATTATTTGTAGCGTCACTGTTTCATTGAAAAAATACCCGCGTATATTTGTTAGCTTTCCCCTAAACATACTGCTGCGTAGTCGTACGCTTTAAATAAATCTACATACAACCGTTAGTAAATTCAAAGCTTGGTCATTGTTCATATAGCGCGCTAGGACAATGTAATCTACGAACTTTCACCAGTTTTCCAGCTCATTGACCAAATACCTATATATAATTAGAATCGTAGCATGTCTTGATTCAATCGGTTTTTATCTCATTGGAAGTGTTTTGATCTTGATGCGAACGAACGTTTGCGTGCAGTGAACCGGGGAAAATGACAAAAAGCGGCCCAAATTGAGGTTAAGTAGCTATCACTCGACTACTTCGACAAAACAAGTTTTGTCAGCAGAACGATACCCGATGATAGGCGGGTGAATGGGTAGATAAAAAATGTCTTGTTCCGTTCTGCGGATCTCATATAGGGCTACATGTCCCAACGATGCTTTTGGAATTGTAACGATTTGCAATACTCAGCCAAAAAACAACGGCAATAAATCGTTGATACTAAAAGATGATTGCATCATATTGCATTTTGTTATAAGATGTTAAGAGCATTAAATTTTGCTACTCTGATTGAATATTTACCATTCAAATGTTCATGTTTGTCTTAAAAGCTACATTTATTGTCGACATGTTTAGAAATGGAGAGGATGCAATTAGGAGAATCCGTAGTGGTAACGAGCTGCGGGTTTGTTTCTGTATCTTAAAGCAGTTAATTGAGCAGTTAAGTACACAGAAAAAAGCGTGTAACTGCAGCAAAATGTTTATTGCGGTATTTATACGGATTCGGTTTTTTGCATTTGTATGCTATCATTGCTATCCAATATGACGCGTCGTGTCATATTACCATCATGCTTACAATGTCCGTTTAATAGCTCCATGCACATCAAAAAAGTTTTGTACGACTTATAATGACTAATCAGAAGGGATGACATATGTATCATGCTATAGAATGCATTTACTGCAGTAAAATCATATACATATAGTTTGCAGACATAAATGTCTGGAAACTATTTTTCACGAGTGCATTAGCAAATGATTGTTCGTCGTTGCTTGTTAATTGCCTAATACCTGCGTCGCATTGCTTGTGCTTGTAACATCCGCAGAAAGTTTTTCAGCTGAGACTGACCAAAAATTAGTTAACTGGAACCAAATAGCAAATCAAAAGCATGCTTCAGACTTTCAAGGTCGAGAAAGGTAAATAAAAGCCCAACACTTGCAAATTGATGACCCTGACAGACTGGGTAAATAGAATTCCGTGAACCATAAAAACGGAATGAGCATAGTCGTTATAACCTTTTGCATTAGCCATTGCTAGTATGTAATTTTTACACGCCTCTTCTGGGACAGCAACTCTCGGGAAACATTTTGTACTTGTCCGCTTTACCTAATAAAACTTCAAATCACACCCCAATAATGTCGACCGTTTGAACTCATGGACCTGGTTACAAGTACAACATGCTTTCCACAGCCAGAAAATCACGCTTAATAAAATATTTTACATGTAAATAACTTTAGCCTTTTTAATTTATTTTATTTTATGATTCGACCGAACATTTTTAATTAGCATGACCTTTCAATAAGAACAAGGTAAGTTCCAGAACTACATAATACAAGCAGTAAAATATATTTGAAATTCCCAAGCTCCAAATCGTGCACGGAGAGAGTTTGCGTGAAAATTCTTGAAGGTTTTTGCTGTTTAATAAACTCGACAAATTATATAATGAATAGATATAGGTATAGTTTTAAGTGTTTTGGTACATTACAATAATGACCATTATTGTTGAGGTTTGGGTAAACTGAACAATACATGCAATTTGGTCAACACAATCTTCTAACAAGTTTATTGTAAATTTTAAAGGGACATTTTATTGAAGCAATCCATTTATACAAAAGCGCCTTCGTAGGCACTAATAAGTGGCAATGAAGAGTCTATTATTTCATTTGTCCCAGCAAAACCAAAATGGTGCTAAACTAACTAAGAGCATTGACTGCCGTTCATACTGTAGCTGTGCTAGCTGGTAGAACAGTAGCAATAAAAACTTGATGCTAAACTTAATACTTCGGTACTCCTACATTGCTTGTGTTTTAAGATAGTAATTTTAAATTGGATGGGATGTAGATATGACACTTTGACAATGGGAGGCGGCAAGATTACATCTATTTATTTAAGTGAACACGGTGTGCAAATTTAAAATTATGAGTCCGGTGGGACATCTAAGTTTTACATTTATTATTATGAACGCGGCGCTGCCAACCTATCCGCTTGATTTTCGTGCTTAACTTTACGCACTTTACATCGTTACGTTACGCAATATAACTTCATGGCCCAAATCTGATAAAAATTGTTACTTTACAGACGTTGAAAAACCAACTTTGCACTTAAAGGAAAAACGCAGGCATGTTACAATCTACACTTCTAATCTAAGATACCCAGACAGGACGGATCTTCTTTGTTCATTGTCAATGATAAACGTAGATGCGATGTGACGTGAGCTGAGGTATCTTTCCAAATACAACGTAATATGTAGTGCTAGAATTATAAAAAGTAAAAGGTAGACATTTCAACTTACCGATAAGTACGAATAAGAAAATATGAATCCAGCAATTGAAATTCATGTTTTTGTCAAGTGCTTTTAAGACTAGATGAAATTAAGACACTACAACTTGATGTCACAAGCCGCTATTTTTGAGTACACATTAATGACACCTTCTGATTCGTGCAAAGTGTTGCACTTCACCTTCAGCAATTCACATGATACACACTGTATATCCGGTGAGCACGGTAAAACAACAGATTTTTATAGCAGCTAAGTTAGACTTTAAACAATATTTAAAAGAGAACGATTGGGAGCATTCTTATTAAGACTGACTCTCTTTAGTTGTGCTATACACTGACAGTTACTCAACGTTTCCTGTGCAAATCAAAATGGCTGCAGCAACATGATTTTGACTTGAAATGCGTCATTTTGATATAATCGGATCGGGGAACTTTGCTCTCATATGCACTTCCAAATATCCTTCGTGAATGTACACACCTCGGAAAGAATTTTGCACTGTGTGAGGACCATTCAAACTATGCTCAACACCTCCCTGGTACAACATAAAATGTTATAAAACTCTCTGTACGACAGAAAAACTAACTACCATCACCACCACCACCTCCTTGTACACTAAAAAGTCTTGCTGAGAACAAAGTGGAGCTAATGCAATGGCAGGGGCTTCATGGACTTATGACTAGGTCAACTCGAGCTTATTCAGGAAACTGGCAAGAAGTTGGACTTCAGCACGCGATTTTGTCATCTCAAAAGAAAAGAAAATTCTTTGCCAGGCAGGCATATTGCAAGTCTCTCACATCATGTTCTGAGGTGAGCCAAACAAAAAGGTGAGCGAGCTTAAAAGAGCGAAAGACCAACCCTACATGCATGGGTGGCTTTATGTTAGTTTTTTTTCGCCTCTCTGTTTGGTTGGGCATTTTAAGAGTTATATTTATTTGACACCAGACTACTACTGCCGTTCTATAGGAGCTATAATTTTATAGCAGATTTCAGGCAGTGCATTACACATTTTTTTGGTATTTGCATGTACACGAAATAGCGTGCTGTTGTGTACCGTACGCTACTGCTCATAACGTTATTTTTGTGCAGTACAGATTTAGGATTGTTGTCGTCGACAAAGGGTCAGTCGATGGTATGCCTCGGAGACCGTGTAGGGTTTTCATCTAGATGTGGGGCTTATATCTAAAAACGAAAAATAGAGAAAACAAAGTGACATAATGTAATTATCTCTGTATGACTTTTTCAGGGTGTATGAGGAAAAGTATGAGTTCAGAATGAACTCTCTATGCAAATGGCAGGCAAATGCTGACTGTGTGTTTTTCTGCTTTAGCGCTTATAATGCAACTTGCTACTACGAAAGGGTCACTATTACTATGTTCGTTTGTTTGTTAATTTCTGTCTGTGGAGTAATGAATGAGTATGACGAAAATTGTGTTTTAGGTTTTAACTGAATACGATGTCGTAGTGTACAACCGTTTCGGTTGCTGCAAACGACGTGCCCCTAATAATTTTGTCCTCTAGCTGTCGTTTTGCTCCATTTTATAAAACGCGCAAGGAATGTGTCGTTTTCCTTTGAGTAGTACCCATAAAATAGCGCTGCATGAAACATGGCTACGGCATTCACCACGGTGTGTAGAAAACGGATTTAAATAGTTTGTTTTACATTTCGTTTTAACAGCAACATAATTTTCACCATGTTGGAGATAATAGCTAATTTTTATGCTATGTGGGATAATGTAGGAATTTATAACTACGAGAAAAGGTCATATACCCCCTAATTATAGCTTTATCAACTATATCCGTAGTGAAAAAAATTGGTGCATTATCGGTGAGGTGTTGAAGGTAAAAAAGAATCCACCATTACAGCAGCATGAAAAAGAGTTGCAAGTGCAGTAAAACTTTGCTTTTACCCTAATTTTTCATTAAACTATGTCATCAAAGACTTTGCATCCGGCACCTTTGCTTGCGTGAAAATGTTGCATCAGATTCGGTACGAAAATTTCCAAAATGTTGACGTAATTTGTACAATTTATACCGTGAATTTTTCTTTAAAAGATTAACGATGTGCCGTCAGCCTGTATGTTCTACATTGGATCGTTACAATAACTCATTTTGTTATCAGAATTGCAAATGAGACCACTAGTACAGAGGTATAGCAGTACATAAAACTTTTCTGTGTGTATCTACTGAATTAATTTGGGGAAACTTTGAAACAACTCCTGATACCTAGAAAGGAGCTGATGATATAAAAAAGAGAGTAATAATCAGATTTTACACACCTGTCATCTAGCAATACCATTTTTCAGCGTTCTATTTTCTGCCTGTTCGTCATCAAATTATGAGTCATGTCGTGATTTGATTGATAAGGTCACATGATATAATAAAACTACGAAGAGTGAGAATAGCATACGACAAGCCTCTCTCTTGAAGTAGCTTACATAAAACCTCCCCGTGGGTCTTGGGCATACTTACCATAGGTTTTTTTTATTATTATGAGAGCTATATTTATTTACCCATAGAACTGTACACGAGTAATCGACTAAAGAAGAAACCAACTTTCTCCGTTTGTCAGTTTCCTGTGAGAGGTGGTAGCATAATACTGGTAATACATTTTGCCACCACAATCAAAATCTTTTGTGTTGACTTCAATCGGCACGCTTCTACATGCAACCCCTCTGAGCCACTTCATATCTCAGCAACAACCATTGTACACAATAAGAGTTAGCAGGAAATGTCATTACAAGTGCCTGTAATAGTATCATTATTTACCGTCTGAGTCTCAATAGTCGTACCGAACAACACAATGACGGATCAATCCATATCCTTCAGCAGGAAAACTAATTTTTACGGGAACAATGGAGAAATGGGTGTTTGGTGTAATTTTTGGCTCCCTTTGCATT
>JAHZNE010004730.1:0-17682 GCA_027744055.1 Callyntrura sp. NNG-2020 | reverse complement strand
TTGAATCAACTTAGTAACTGCGAGGAAGTGAAGACATTAAAGCAACCAAACATACAGAAATACATAGCTTTAAATATCACTCACATTCATCTAAATGCTTAGTAATTGATACACCTAAACTACACATAAGAACGCCCAATCGTTAGAATTTTAAACACGAATTCCCATGATAAATTGATACTAAAACATGCTGATAATTCATCCTTTTACATTTTTACTTTTTTTTGTCGTTCTAAGAGGAGCTTATATTTTATTGGCCATATAAAGGAGAAAAAAATTGTTGCCGGTTAGGTTAGGTCATCCAAACTTGATGCTGGGTAAAATTATGCGTAATGCATAATACATATACACACACAGGCGAAGCATTAGCATTTCATACATGTTATCTATGCAATAGCGTATTGGCAATTTAAATTATTTTATGGTGTAGTAGTTGGACCAGTATTTGGAAAGAGAAAGGGGAAAGAATGTATCTACACGACAACTAACTACAAAGTCAAATTATCCATTACAACGGGTAGAAACGGTCACACTCACCAATATTGATAGTTAAGTACGTCATTTAGTATCATTACGAGTATTTAGTATGCGCTCTTAGTAAAATTTTAGAATTTAGGGAAGGTGCGACCATGCAGTGTGTAATCCCGTCGTAAGAATGAGAAGTAAAAGTGAATTGAAGGTTTGATCATGTAAGTCAGTAGGTAGCATAAACGCAGCGGAGAGAGACGGTGCTGAAAAACTTGCAAAACCAGATGCCACGACGGATGGATGCAATCATAAATTAGGAGGGAAAAAATGCAACAATGTTTGGAATAACCTTCAAAATAGATTTGATTTCAAGATTGTCGCTCTGCTCAGCACTCTGCACTCCATTATTGCGTGTACATTGTTTTACCGCGTTTATAATACCTCCTTAGTCCTTACAGTGCAATGTACGAGCATATTACCAGTAACACAGCAGCGGTAGGGTAGAGGTGGTGGTGACAGACCAGACCACCACAATCAAGACGGAGCGGAGAGGGCATGAAAGTAGGCAGATAAAGAGAGAGAGAGAGAGAGATAGGAATTCCCTAACAACAGGACTAGATCACGATATGAATAGGTTTTTGAATGTAATTATGCAAACGTTATCAATTATTCTGGTTGCCCACCTGACTCCCTGACACTACCAGCAAGGCACCTCGAAAATGAACGAATAATGAATAAACAGGTGATGGTGCAGAGTGCAGAGTCATAGAGACCTACTACAAGTCCTTCGTAAGTGCAGGAGCCTAGCCTGTTGCATTGCAGTGCAGAAAAATACGATGATACAATGATGATGATGATGATGATGTGATGGTCATCAAAAGTCATCGTGGTAATTCTTTAGTAAAGATCAAGACAATGTTGTGGGGTAGATTAGTGTAGAGGTATTGAACATGATTCATGACGTTTTAAATATTTTCAGCAGTAACTTTAGTAGCACACAGGTGAGCATCAGCAGCAGCGCGGCGGTAGTGTGGTACCTATAGACGCCCCCATATAGCTTCTCATGAGGTGGTGGTAATTTGCTCTTTACCAATTACTTACGGTAATGCAAATTTCGTTTTCAGAGATAATTTAGAGCTGATAAGGGTAGAAGATGGGTTTAAAATTAAAATTAACATTTTTTTTTCTCAAGGAGCATCCAAGGTCATTTGTTTATGGGTATTTAAAAAAGCCATCAATAAATTAAGTAGCAAAGCTCGTCCATGTCAGAACTCTCAAGTTGGCGCTGCAAATTATAGAGGCAGGTACCTTTAAAAAATCGTGTGTAGCTTATTAGGTACCTCATGTTTGTGCCTTTCCGTTGTGTCATCATCATCCCGTCTTCTAGTCAGCATTGACTTGGCAAAAGTTTAGGCGCACGCCGAGTGTAAGATTCTCGGAATTCCTGTTTTTCTGGGGTTTCGGAGAGATTGTCTTTACTTCACCTTCGGACGAGAATATGGAACTTGAGATCGAGTTTGGACGTTCCATTGTCTCTGGTGGCTACAAATCTCATGCACGTGCGACACGTGCATTGCCTCAAGAAAAATATTACTCATCGTCGTCGTTTGTCCGTCGTCATCTTCAAAAATGTTACATTCTGTCGTTTCTATTTTTTGTATTAATCAATAACTCTTGCTGTCCGCTTAATTCTGAAGTGATCATCATCACTCGTGCGAAACACGCACTCAATCAGTGTTCCCGTGAACACTACATTGATTCCAGAGACGACGATCACAATAATGTGCAAGTTCTACACGACATATTTTTCTCTCTTCTTTTCCACTTCTTTTTATTATTAGCGAATAAATGCATGCAATGACGCCGGTGGTCATGATGAATTTGTATGACATTGGTTGATTAAAACGGTTACGCAGCACTGATGGAGAAAGAGTTGTGTTGCCTTTCTCTTCTGATCAATATGTGTACAAAAAGTTTGCCCAAAAGGACGCCGTGAATTAAATAAAATGAGCACATTAAAATCTCTACATTCATCATTTGTCCTTATTAACATGCACACAAGCAATCCTTTCAAGCCCTGCTATGACATTCTGCATGCATCCCTTGTTACATTTTCCGAAGAAAGGAAATTACTCAATTTGCATCGTCATCATCATCATCATCGTCGTCGTCGTCACTCGCCTAATAATGATAACAATTTTACAAAAATATATACGCTAACTCTAATGAACGATTGCGATATTATCATATTTAGGCGGGTAGGTCGATCTGACATTATTGCGTCGTTCATTGCGTTGTTGTTGTCCGTATTGATGTTATGAATAGCAAGCCAATTAAACCGTTACTTGATGCGTGCAACACATTTTTCAATGGGGGAATTGTCGATGATAACATAACAATATGCGCAAATTTTTCATAATATCCAGCAGCACTACTGCCGCTGTTTGGTGTGGTGGTAAAGGTGAGTGAACAATTAACCTTTTCTTGTTAGGCACTCACAATATCCCTAATTTGATCGCCTCATAATATATGTATCTATGCTTATGTCATCGTCGCCGTCGTCGTGTACTCACACTCACTAATCATTAACAACATCAGCATATCATGTCATCATGTGCGTATCTGAGTCTATTTAATATTAATCCTAATAACGATTTGAAAGTAGTCCGCAGGCTCACAGGGAGAGAGAGAGAGAGAAGAAAAAAAACAAGCAAATTGCCTCTCCACTTCAGAAAAAATGCCGCCGTGCAATGAAAAAATGACCTGGCAAATTTAACATGTGATTTGACTTGATGTTGGTAGATAGTAGACAGGCATATCCGCTCCTTAGCTTGGCGTTGTTGATGCTGCATTGATGATGATAAATGTAATCCCCGTCGTCTCCTCTCCGCTTGTTCTACCTCCTCCCAGTAATTATACGAGTTATATGCTTCTGCGCGGGGATGACAATGTTGATGATACCATATCACTATCCTGTGATCATCCTCACGTTTGTTCAAGATGACAAATGACAAGAAATTCGTAATAATAAAATAATAATAATAATTCTAATGATAAATGTGAGCCTGCTTGCTTGGGTGCACACTGCACACACACACAAGTTGTCTTATTTACCTTGTTGTTGCGTGCACTGTGCCAGCAATTTTAATTTTTTTTGGGTGTGTGCCTTCTTCACAAAAAAATCTTCACTTTGTTCTCGGTGCAGTCGCACAAGCCAAAATAACAACAAAACCGTTGTCAACAAAAGTGATACTATTGAACGATGAACGAAAGAAAGGAAAATGCGTAACATGATGCTGAAGACGTGTGTAAATCTTGATTTGTTTTTTAAACTTCCTCCTCGGATTACGATGATGATAATAGACCAACAGTAAAAAAATAAAATTCATAATGGTGGTAATAAACGTATAAAAATGAGAGTTGCATTAATAATCCAAAATAGATTTAGACGATAATGTTAGAATGTAGAGCAGGCTACCATCATCACATCCTCATCTGTCGTCTGCCTTTCCAATTCCATTTCACCTTTTTAGCTTGCTTGGCGTCTTCACGATCAGCATGACTACGTCGGTTGTCTGGGTCACAAGGCATGTTATTGATTGTCTAAAAAGATGGATCAAATCCAAGTGTTTAGAAAATCAGGAGTAGTGAGTAGTGGCAGTAGAGGCCGTAAATTTACATCGACATTCTTTTTCTTGACGTCATCAACAAGATTGATTATTTGTTGTATAATGTAAGTTAAAGGAACAAACCACTACGATTATGTAAGTTAACAATTAAAGTGATCTTTTTGTTTCGTTCAAGTCTGTCCATAAAAAAACATTTTTATTTTTTTACCTACTACAACGTGCCTATGCGCATTATTTTTACGACGGTTTTGAAAAATAATTATCTTGGCACGCACAGTTGAAAAGGTGAGTGCGGTGATGTCGTGGGTATCCACCGTTTTTATGTGTGGGTACTTTGTTCCTCAACACAACGAACACATACCAGACAACAACGATCATTTCAGATGACACATCCATACACGAACACATGTGACAATATGATGGTTCTACTCATCCTCACTATTATGCTCATGGCTTTTGAAAGGGATTTAATACTAAAATAATGCACAATATTATGATGATGGTAATAAGATGCACGCCGTAAAATTATAATGATGAGATATGAAGGCAGTGTGTTAACGGTGGTTAACGAAACTCTCTGTAGACACGGTATGGTGTACTGTGTAGTCCGAGGAGATTGTTTGTGAAGGAGCGTAAAGTTATGCGACCCCACAAGCTACGCATTTTTTCATTTTGTATCATGGAGTGTATTTAACGGCCATACTTGTCTTTTTAGTGGTACTTTACTGGTAACTTTATAGCAGTAACGAGAAGGAGATTTATGAGTACATCTCCNTTGTGAAGGAGCGTAAAGTTATGCGGCCCCACAAGCTACGCATTTTTTCATTTTGTATCATGGAGTGTATTTAACGGCCATACTTGTCTTTTTAGTGGTACTTTACTGGTAACTTTATAGCAGTAACGAGAAGGAGATTTATGAGTACATCTCCTAAGTACAAGAGCTTCTTCACATTATGGAAAACAATTATTGCTAATATTGGACAGAGGGAGGGAGAGAGGAGGAGAGAGGTTACCTTGAATGATTTTTGTTATTGCGATGAAGTGCATTCATATTTAATTTTGACTCGCGTTCGTGTATTATTATTATTTTGTTTGAATAGAATGTTTTCGTGGAATTATCCATAGTTTTAATACTTTTAATGAGTATAAATGGAGGTATGCCTACTTGCCTACAAGGGAAATTAAAAGTATGAAGTATCGAAATATTGGTAAGGTTTATTTCAGTGGCAAATTGGTACGAATATTTCAATTTCATTCAATTTTTCATGCCGGTTGAAAGGAAATACGGGATTATAAAAGGTACAATAACAATGTTACTAAAAATCAGATGTAGACAATATTTTAAGCAGTGATGTAATACAAGCTGTGTTAGACAACACAACAACTAACCGATAATTGGTCGGATTTTAATTGACAGTTTTATCTATGCACATGATACGTTACAACAGTTAGTCATGAAGAAATCAACAAAATAAATAATTTATGTGAATCTGCGTTTAGTAACTTTCGTTTTCAAACGTAAAAACTAACGGACGGGCAAACGAACCACAAGCTCATGTATACAATGCAGATGAACATTTACTATATATGTGTGTTAATAAAGAGTTCCAAGAAATGAATACATAAGCACTTGTTATGTAATTAACTCTAAATCTAATATCTGATTAATTACTTGGGTTTTTATTATTAATTTATTTAAGAGGTACTCGCTACCTGACAAACAGTAAGGTGAGGTGTCAAAAAATCTTGATAATCATGAAAAAAACAGACATTTATTTTTTTCTTTTTTTTACATCGTGGCAAATAACCGTGACAGAAACAGCTCACATCGGCGTGTTTCTTCTTTTTGCGCTGCGCTGCCTTGTCATGTTGTCATATAGAAAATATTTAACAAATAATATGGATCGTGTGCATTGCATATTGCATTGTAGACAGGCCGCCGTACGTGCGTGTGTCAGTCACGTCGCATATTCGTATTTCCTTAGCACGCGAGCTTTATCCATTCACTTTATTGTTAGCTGCATCATCAACAATCTCAAGTTTTGTCGTTATCATCGCCACTTTATAAATCCAGAAGATGAGACAAGTAACAGATTAGCGAACGAGCCAAGGCTAAGTCCGATCTACTTATTTTTTAGTACCGTCAAAATACACACAGGGTATCTCATAATTTGTCGTACATTTATACTAAAACTTGGCCAAAATTTATGAAAACAATAACCACGAAATAAGCAAGCTTTTTTGTTTTATGCATTTTTTCTTATTACTTGGGAAAAATGACCAAGGCCACTTGCATGAACACCGTCATCATTCTTCCTCCCACAACATGTATTCCATAATGCGCTTTTCTTCATCGCGTCTTTGGGCGTCGTTTTTTCGCGTGCATCTGGAAACACACGCCTGTAAAATGTTTTGTTTTTGTCCAGCAGATGGAGGCGAATAAATAGTGTTCCCACACTGTCATACCACTACTACTACTTGTTTTACTTGTGCTGTTGCTGTGCCATCCTCCCCATTATTGTCCCCATCACTCACGCCAGTCACAATGATTATTCTTCCCATCAGCACCATCACATTCGCCATTTTCATCCTGACAGGGGTCACAGATTCCACAAGGATTTTCTCGACGACCTTTCCGTTGAAGACAACTTGCTCAGCCGTGTTCGTAGACAGGCTTCAATCGACCCACAAATTCCTGTACTCCCCAACATTACTGCAGATGATGTACGATTCGCCGTGACTCGGGCGCTAGAAATAGTTTCTCATCGGTTTGACTACTTCCAACCTCAAATATACAATGCCGGTATGCTCTGTCTGAGGATTAACTTATCAGTGCAATTATAATTATGAGCATTCTCAGGACGATAAGGGATGGAGATAAATTAGTAATTATTTTTAGATAAAGCTATAAAAATAGTTGTGTGGTCTCATTTGTCTGTTTCCGCTTTTCAAAAGGTTCTTACCACAAGCCTGGCTCTGCTGCTTGGTTCATGGCCACTTCTCATAAAGGGAATGGCGCAGCTCAAAACATTTCAAGGATCTCACTCATTTCCGAAGAAGCTTCCCACATTGTGGCCCAAAAGTGAGGAGGCATTTTACGACCACTTTTTATTTTTATCTCACTCTACTCTTTTCTTGTGATAAAAATTTGAAAATTAAAAAAGGAAGTAGCCAGCAGCATACTGACCTACATCCATTCAATCAAACTTTTCGTTTTTCGTGTAGATACGGGTTGACCCGAGAACAAACTGCATATGCCCTGCCTAACTTGGATATTAGAGAGTCGTTGCTGAGTGACGAATGTCCTCTCAAAGTGGACTTTCCCTGTCAACCTAGAAAGTACAGGGCGTACAATGGCTACTGCAACAACGTTCAACATCCGCGGTGGGGTTCCGCCAATATGCGCTACTTAAGATACTTGATGCCTGATTATTCTGACGGTAAGGTTTTAACTTTTTACTAATTTTACATAATGTGTTTAACTCGAATCTCATGAAACACGTAAACGCACGATGATAAAACAACAATAAAACCGACGACAAGTTCAAGTTCGAGCGTGTGACTTACACATATGCTATGCCTACTACGGAAAGCCCAAATATGACTCAATCTTGTTTCACTTCCGTGAGACTCGGGGTTTGAAAAAAAGGCAAAATAATAATAAATTTTTGGATAAACGAAAATTTTGTAACACGAACTGTGGATTACAATATAAAATTCGTTTTATGGGGCAAAAAATATTTATTTTTGTTATCATCATCGTCGTTTATGTGTATCATAATTTACAATTCATATGAACAAAGCGTCCAAGAAAGCTTTCTGTCAGTGTGATGTACCCACCCATGTAACAATGGAGCTATAATGTTCTTCATAAAACACCAACAGTGTTCGCTATATTAACTATATATGCGTATTTGAAACTTTGATGCAAGCAGTAGCGTATAAATAAATCAAAATTTAAGATTGCATTTGGTATTAATGTTAAACAGAACTGTAGCAGCAGTGCAGTGTAGTGGAATGCAGTACTGCCGGCAGGCTAGTAGTGGGAAAGGAATTATGATATTGTTTGATTTGATAATGATTATGATGATTTTGATGGGTAATGGGAACCTTTTTTGCAAAGCGATCCACTTATGCGGTATATTTCTATTTAGTTTTGCTAGGAAAAATATAAGAAGCCGTGCAATTAAGATAAGCTTACGATTGATAAGGTCAGGCAGTACACGATGCAGTTGGCAGGAGTAAGCAAGGATTGAGCAAAAATAATTTAAAGTTGTGTTGAATGTCAAGATCAAGAGCACAAGCATAAAAAGCGTTGTTCTTTTCGTTACGTTTGGTTGTTGTTGAGCATTTTCGTTCCACAAACTACTCGTCAGCTCTGCTGCATTTCTGTTTGCATGACGATCATACGATTTTTGATTAAATTGATGTGATGATGATGCCGTTGGTAATGATGATGACAGGCGTGAGCTCTCCGCGAATGAGTGTGGACGGCAGTCATCTCCCATCGGCACGCTCCGTCTCCCTTGCCATTCACAAGGACTCCGATCGTCCTCACGCACATCTCATGGCATTGACCGCGGTGTGGGGCGAGTTTGTTTCCCACGATATTGCACACACACCTCAAACTGGTGGTTGGGAAGGCTCCCCCATCAAGTGTTGTGGAGTTACCTTTGAAAACTTTCATCCGGACTGCTACCCGATAAGGATCGCGGAAAATGACCCGTTTTACGGCAAGATTGGTCAAAGGGACCAGCAAATTTGTCAGGAGTATGTGCGGTCCAGTGTCGCACCTCGAATTGGATGTACGCTAGGACCCAGAGAGCAGATCAACCAGGCGTCCAGTTTTCTCGATGCCAGTCACATTTATGGAACAACCCGAAAACGTGTGGAGAACTTGCGCTTGTTTCAAGGCGGCCTTCTTCGAGCACAGTCGTTGGGTCCGATAGCGGGAGGAGGGAGCTCTGAACTCCTTCCGTCGGACGGGAGTAATTCCATCTATTGTAAATCAACAGCTGGTGCGGATTTTAGGTACTTGCTCTGTTTTATGTTAAATTTTACTACACGGTCCACGGTCATATCATATTTTTATTGTCTGCTCGTTTCCAACAAAGTGCCACTTTTTTACCCCGCTTTTTCCCAATTTATCCTACGCACACGTACACATTTTCGTCTAGATCTCCTGAAAACCCGTTATCTTTGCTTCCACCAAGTTACCTCCTCCCTGCTGTCCCTCATGACTGGGCAGATTTCAGTTGAAGGGAGGAATGAATTAATAATTAACAATTTACTCTGCTCTACTTTTTTCCAAGCGAAATTAGCCGTTTTCCTGTGGATGATAATGATATCTCTTGCGTTTTGTTTCTCTTTTTCATATTAAGTGCGTAGGGACATGTACCTCTCTACCTAGTCCAGTTTGCATATTAAAATTCTATACATCAGTACTTTTTCCCCTGTGAATAGCAGATGTTTCAAGTCTGGAGACGAGCGAGCTAATGAGCACATTGGCCTTGCTGCAATGCACACACTCTGGCTTCGCGAGCATAACCGCATCGCACGAGAGCTAAACCAGGTAAACCCTCACTGGTCGGATGAGGTGCTCTTCCAGGAAGCAAGACGAGTGGTGATTGCTGAAATCCAGCATATTACGTATCATGAATATCTTCCCGTGGTGCTGGGCGAGGCTGTGGTGACGGACTATGGACTCAAGCCAGAGTCCTTTGGATTTTACAATGGTTACGACATCAACACCAATGTTGGCGTTTTGAATGCCGTTGCTGGGGCGGCGCTTTGGTTCTATGCGTCACTCATGCCTAAATCCATGCCGCTGTATGACTCGGTAAGTTTTTACGGTGACCTCTGCTTGATGTTGGAGTGCGCTTGCCACGTATCATACCAAAATACAACTTTAATTTACTTTGTCTCCACCTGGATTCAATAAGCTTACAGACCCACAAGCAAAATGTCCAACACAACAAATCATAATTAATAATGAACGTGGCCCGTATATGCCGAAGGATTTTAATATGCCTAATTGAAATATGTCATTGGTTATCAGAATTGGAAAAAGCTCGCCGATAAAAGCATTTCCGACTCGTTTTACTCCCCTTTTGATCTCTACCGTAACGGAGTGTTCGATCAGCTTTTGCGAGGTTTATTGAGAGGAAAGGCTCAGAGTGAGGATCAATTTATAAACGATGTCATGACAAATCGCATGTTTGAGACGGATCCTTTTCGGGGTATAATCACAATTTCCTATTGGCATCAATAACGAGAAATGTATAAACAATGCTAATGTGATTTCTGCTAATAATAAAATATGTTATTCCAAATGGATTTATATATAGACCCTTAGTTCAGTCACGTTTTTGTTTGTAGCCTCAGGCTATTAATAAAATCGATTTTTGGGGAGAGTGAACTGGAGAAATAAAATACATAAAGGAGAAAATGCTTTTATTGTTTTTTTATCGTTTTATCAAATTTTATCTTTTCGCTGTTAAAAAAATATGAAGGATTGGATTTAGCCGCCCAACTTATACAACAAGGAAGGGATCATGGGCTTCCAGGTTACGTTCATTACCGTCGACTTTGTGGATTAGGTCCAGTAACGCATTTCTCAGAGCTGAACACCACCATGACGTTAGATGTTATTCAAGCGCTGCAGTCAGTTTACGGGTAACGGAAAATACGATTAAGAAATTATTCTTTCTGAGGAAAAACGCATTTTCTTTTCGCTGTCTCGATTCACCCCAATTTCATGCTATACTAAATGCATCCTACATTGTTACGTACCTAGGGCTGTCCAAGATGTAGACTTATTTTCTGGTGCGTTGGCCGAGTATCCCCAAGAAGGAGCTGTAGTTGGACCAACGTTTGGTTGTTTGTTGGGAATACAGTTTCAAAAGTTGAAAAATGGCGACCGATTTTGGTATGAAAATGACCTGCCACCGTCGTCCTTCACGTTAGGTATAAATTTAAACTGCGTATTTAGATGCACATCTGTTTCATGTTTCTTATGAGTGATTTCCTGCTTCAATTAACAGAACAACTTCAAGAGATACGGAAAGTGACATTGGGACGTATTATTTGCGATAACAGCAATGCAGTTAACGAAGTTCAACCCAGAGTGTTCCTGGAGAAGGATCCTTTCTTGTACGTGAATCCTTGCTCTTTATTTGTTTTCGTTGACAATAGTTAGAAAGCTGACGTTATTATAAGGACAATGGCATTTCCGTAATGTGTTTTTCAATTAATCTGCTTGGATGTGCAGGAACTCCCCAATGCACTGCGAAGGGGATGCCATTCGGCGAATAGATTTTTCCAAATGGCAAGCCGACAAGAACGAAAAGAACATTCCCTCATCAAAGGTTCTTGATGCGATTAAAAAGGCTCGATCCGACATTTCAAGACTGCGCACCCATGAGATGGATTTGTGGAAAGAACGTAATTAAGAGAAGCTTACCAATATCATGACTAGACTAATAGTAATTATTGTAGAAGTTTAACGAAAACATACGTCCATCTTGGATATATGTATTTATTATGAAGGAGGGGGATGTAGCTCTACGAGTATTGTAAGCATGACGACGCCAACAATAATAATATTATTAATAATAATGTGGAATATAGATAAAAATGCGGATCCTCACTCTCCCGTGGGCACCGCATTCGGTTTTAATAAACCCAAAGCCCAAGCCCTGGAAATTGCCAATACCTCGTTTCTCCTCCAATTTGCTACTGTCCGTTTTCTCAACGGGATTGTGGGACACAGGTACTACTAGACATATTGTGTGTGTCTCAAGATAAATTAAACTCGTGACATCACGAGTAATCGAAAATTTATCCAGTTTCTTCCTTTAAAATCATGCACAGTGACGATCTACAAGACAGTGAGCATTCCCATCCAGTGTCGCGGGACGTACGAGATGTGCTCAGCGCCTTGCCGACGATAGAGTTGTCTACGTTGACAGATCTGCCGAAAAATGAACGTTGTGGGGAGCACGACTTGCCCTGCGATCACACCAATATATTTCGCAGTGTCTCCGGTTGGTGTAACAACCTAAAAGAGCCCAACAGAGGCAAGGCGTTCACCGCATTTAGAAGACTCGTACCAGCAGAATACGGCGATGGACTGCAAACCCCAAAATCCCTATCCGTCTTGGGAACAGAACTGCCCAGTGCGAGGCTGATCTCTTTTGAGGTGCACGACGACATCAGCGTTCCACACCAGCGCTACTCTCTTCTTCTCATGCAGTATGCTCAACTGTTGGATCACGATTTGACTCACACTCCAATGAACCGAGGTGATATAAAGTGAAATGCAGGCATGCATGTCCAAATGCATGCTCCACTTCCCATATTATGAATATATATACGCCTGTGTACCTTCATACGTCTTTTCAATTTTCATGACTGATCACGATAATGATGATTCCAATACTAATAGGATTCGGCGGCTCAATCCTCGACTGTCATAAATGCGACTCAAAGGACACTGTTCACCCCGAGTGTTGGCCAATTACGGTACCGGATGGGGATCCGTACTTTCCTAAAATGAACGCCACCACAGGATTACCTTTTTGTCTTCATTTTATTCGATCCCTTCCGGGACAACTTACATTAGGTAACAACAGCTAAGCCACTACTACTACTGCAGTGCTTTACTGGTACTCTTCCCATACAAAAAAACGGCAAAAGCAACAGTAAAAGCTAGAGAGGAGCAGCAGTAAGAAATAAGTAGCTCAATCCTTCTATCTCCCCCTTGCAAGGCCTTGCCCGTCTTCTGTAGCCGAATCCTGTTTTTCTCTCTGACCCGACCAGGCGGATTGCATTACATCACATTTGCATTACATATTCTCAAAATTCCTCATTTACTCTCTCTCTCTCTCCCCTTCCACTCCATTTCCCGACTTCACGTTTTTTATATGTATTACCCTTCTTTCTCCATTTTGCTCCGGTGGTGCCATACATATATTATATTGCTGTCGTTGTAGGAGTTCGTGAGCAGCTCAATCAAGTAACAGCATACGTGGACGCGAGTCATACTTATGGATCGGATACGTGTGAGGCGAAAAAATTGAGAACTTTTAGCGGCGGCAGATTGAACGTCACTACTCACCCGGCAGGACACCAGTATAAGGAGTTGCTACCACAAACGCCAGATCATCCAGAGTGCAAAGCACAATCGGGACTTTGTTTTGAAGCAGGTCACATAAAAATATAGAAAAAAGCAACAACATATCTGAAAATCAATCTATCCCCGTTTTGTTGTACAGAAGACACATGATACGTATTAACGAATGATAACACACATCACACATAGTGAGTGCATGGGTGTAAAAAGTACAAATTCCGGAGAGAATTGGGTTACAAGCAAGAGAGGATGTAGGACCTGTCCTAGAAATGTTAAAACTTGTAACCTGAAGTTTGTATTTCATGGAAATGGGGATGTGTGTCGGTTTCGTAGGAAAAAAATGTAACATAATGTGAGAAACAATGAGATGGTATTTTTTTCCAGGGGATTTGCGAAGCAGTGAGCAACCAGCGCTGGCTGCGATTCATACAATGTGGCTTCGAGAGCATAACCGCGTGACAGGGGAGCTGGAACGGATAAATCCACACTGGGATGATGAGTTACTGTATCAACATGCGCGGCGGATAGTATCGGCTATCACCCAACATGTTACTTACGGGGAATTCCTTCCCAGGATCTTGGGTTGGGATGCGGTGCACAAGTACGGACTGGAGTTGATTCCGGAAGATTACTATCACGAATATGACGCCAAGTGTGATGCGACGATTTTTAATGAATTTGCCGCCGCTGCGTTTCGCTTCGGTCACAGCTTGCTGAAGCCCGCCTTTAAAAGATTTGCGGCGGATTTGCGAGTGCGAGAACCGAGCGTGCAACTGAGGCACACATTTTTTGACCCGGACTTGCTGTTCGAAGTGGGGATGATTGATGAGTTACTGTACGGCCTTGCCAACACACCGATGGAAACATTAATGCGGAACCACTTACCCGATTTACGACTACGCAGCTCAGTTCCATCCGTAAAGCTAGCTTGGCCAAAATAATCTGTCAAAACTCGGACAGCATTCAACTGGTACAGCGAGCAGCGTTGGATCTTCCAGAACCATTTCTGTAAGAAAAGGCTGCCAACAAACATTTTCATACATGAACTACTACAAATACCCATTTTCTGCTCCAACCTCCTTTTCTCTTTTTCTATTTTTCTCTTTATAATATTTTCGCATCTGTCGTAGTAATCCCCGGGTTCCGTGCGAGTCTCTAACGGAAGTGGACTTGGAGCTGTGGCGGGATCGCACTGAGTGTGAAATGAATGGAAAGAACATCTCTTTGGGAGCTGCTGTTAGGGTTAGCCCCTGTGTTATGTGCCTTTGCTCAAAAGAAGGGGTAAGTACCTAATCAAAGCAACAACAAAATCCTCCGAAAATCATGCAGGATCCCAAAAGAAAAATCCATTTGGTCTATTAACCTCGTTATTTTTCCCTATTACGTTCTTTTGCATTCATGCATAACAATAACATGATAATAATATCTTTTTTTGTCTTTTTATCTCGCTTCCACTCTTTCCATGTTCACATCCAATGGTGACTCTTCCAACCCAAAAAATACACATCAACCAGCCTTTGTGCCAGTCGATGAAAGTCGATAATTGCATTCGTCTCTCTCGATCCTTTCAATCTGGCGAAATACTCAAGGATCATGTGTGCAAAGTACAATGTGCCTTTGCCTTCCGTTTATTCCCTCCGTCAGTAACAACAACATCGACAACCTTCACCTCCTCCTCGTCTGCGGGTGTTACTGGCTCCTCCACCTCTGTAGAAACTTCAAATACAATATGAACGCCATTTGCTGATGCCTACCAAGGTCTCCTCTTTTCATCCACCTCATCATCAACATAATGATTTGTACCGTATATTATCCAACGTGTAAAACCCGAAGGTGCATAATAGAGGGGCTTTGCCTAGTACAATGGTTACTTATGTAGGTAAATCTATATTCCGGCGACAACTCGGAGATTTAAAAAAAAGTTAGTCATTAGTGAAAGTGAAATGCAGCCTATTTTTTCCTGTGAAGGACACATAACTGTTACATCCCCAAATATGAAACCATATCATCCCTGACTTCTTTATCAGAAGGACTGAACTGTAACAACAAAATTTGTTATTTCGCGTTTTCACATTATGACAGGATATAAAATTACAAAAATTGAAAATAGTCATTTTACCCCATGGCCAACCTCGGTTCTTCAGTTTTTGTATGAAATGTCTACTTCTTGATTCTGTTTTAATTTAATTTAAGTATAGATTAATAATGCTGTGGGTAGATAGCTACTGCACCTATATCTACATATGATTTTTTTGTACTTTTTGACTTAAATGTTAAATGTTCAGAAGATGTTGTCATAGTATCTGGTGGGTTTGTAGTACTGTAAGCAGAGAGAATAAGAGAGCAAAGAGGGAAAAAACAACAGCAACAAAATTTTCATGTAATGTAGAATAGAAATATACACGATGTGTGTAATTCAACAAAACGCATTTTTTTATTATTTTACTTTGTTTTTCTCAAAAGCTATGCCAAAATGCAAGACTTGTATTCCTTTTTAAATATTATTTTGTATTATTACTAGAGTATATCATATTTTAATTGGTATCACAGTTCTCCTGGTATCAGCAACATGATTACTGATAATAGTCAACGTGCTATATTATTATGTGTAAGTAAATAGTGTACAGTATTATATTATTCCTTATCATTTAAACTGAACGTTGTATAAATATTATGAACATTATCTACCATAAATAAATACATGTAGATGCTTACCACATATTGTGTCATACTCCAACATATAAGTGGTCCATTACAAATTTACCAGTAGAAAAGATAGAATTTCGGTAATACCTAAGACATAGTTGCATTACCATGTTGAAGGGAGCATGACGTTCTTAAAACCAGAAGATTATTTTGTCTTACGATTTGTGGAGAGTTTACTTCAAACCGGGATAGCAATTCCTGTAGACGCGCTTTTGATCTTCCATGCAAATTCTGCAGAGAAATATGTGACTCTTCTGCTAAATATGTAAATTGGACCAAGAACATGGCACTACCTAACTTCTTCCTGGAAGGACTGTGACTGTACCAATATAATGCGACGTTACTGTTGTAGCAATAGCAACCAGGAAGCACGTTGGATTTCACTTGGCCCGAATAACATCATCATCATAATGCTGGTATCTATTAGTACTTCTGAGGAGAAGGGGGCCATGAAAATGAAGCCAGAGGGGTCTGGGTTTTGCTGGTGATATGATGTTTCTGCAGCTGCAACGACAACACGATTTTATTGTATCGTTATTCGTTGTAGACTTACCCTATGTGTGTGTATGTAGTATGTAGGTGGACCACAATTCACAATTAGTAGTCTGTCAAAGACCCGAATGCAGTTTGTCTTTGGGAGAAAATGGAAACGGTCATTGCATGACAACTTAAGTGGAGATTCACTGCTTTATGTGTGTCTGCATATATATTGCTTATCATGTAAAATATAGAGATTCTGCCAGGGGCGGTGATGACGATGGTAAAGCTGGTGTGTTATCTTGTTTAAACAAATGATGGGAGGCCAACAAGAATGAAATGGTTGTTGTAACAGCGACAAAAACAACTGAAACAACACTAGGATTGTACTCAAGAAAGCTTGTCATCATCATGGACAATGCTGGGAATGTGAAATATTAAACGATAAATGTGGGAGTACATGGAATTTTTAAACAAAATACCAATAATGTCGTTGTGTATACAGTACTTCCCCACTTTTCTTGCACATTCTACGAGTCTGCTGGAATCACGTAAAACCGACAAAATCTCAGTTCACTATGGAGATTACTTAGATGCCCAAATCATCCTCATCATCATCACTACGTATTGGCTAGCATATAACCAAAAATTAAACGTGAACAAGACGGGAACAGTGAACTGAATAACGTCGAAATTCAAGAGCCTCTTGTTCGGATTAGTATATTAGTAACGTACACTAACTAACACTACTTGCATTATTATGACATGCTTCAAAAATAACATAACATAAATGTACATAATATTATATTATTGTTGATTGTTGTGCTGAAAAGTATCACGATGATATAATTCAACCAGTCTGTGGAAGCAAACCATGTAGATATTCACAAATCACATAAATAAGGCATACATGGGTGTCACATGCCCCCCGTTTACTGTTATAACATGCTGGACATATTCCACTGTAAGCAATCAACACGGAATCAACATGTATTAAAGCACCCATGGTCAATTCATGTGACATCACGACGACACTGCCAGAAAAATTTGTTCATCATCAGGGTACTGTATGATTATTATCATTATTGGTCGTCACGACGTCATGTGAATACGTTTTGTAGTAATAACACCAAGTGGTTGTCGTTGCAGCACATTTGATATACAACATTATATCACATGATGGCAAGTAGAGATAAATAAACACTCCTCTTAGAGAGGCCATTATACAGCAAAAGGGTCAGGTATAGATTTACTGGAACTGCAGTGCAG